>CM071946.1:37168163-37193163 GCA_036784905.1 Acrossocheilus fasciatus | reverse complement strand
TGTTCAGGAGCATCCGCGCAGCGGGCGGCAGGTGTGTGTAGTGCTGCTGTGCGTGCGTGTGTGTGTGTGTGTGCGTGCATGCGTGTGTGTTTTACCTGTTCAGGAGCATCCGTGCAGCGGGCGGCAGGTGTGTGTAGTGCTGCTGTGCGTGCGTGTGTGTGTGTGTGTGCGTGCATGCGTGTGTGTTTTACCTGTTCAGGAGCATCCGTGCAGCGGGCGGCAGGTGTGTGTAGTGCTGCTGTGCGTGTGCGTGCGTGTGTGTGAGTGTGTGTGTGTGTGTGTGTGTGTGTGTGTGTGTGTGTGTGTGTGTGTGTGTGTGTGTGTGTGTGCGTGCATGCGTGTGTGTTTTACCTGTTCAGGAGCATCCGTGCAGCGGGCGGCAGGTGTGTGTAGTGCTGCTGTGTGTGTGTGTGTGTGTGTGTGTGTGCATGTGTGTGTGTGTGTTTTACCTGTTCAGGAGCATCCGTGCAGCGGGCGGCAGGTGTGTGTAGTGCTGCTGTGCGTGCGTGTGTGTGAGTGTGTGTGCGGCCGTGTGCAGCAGCGTCTGAGGACAGTTGCAGCTGTTCTCGCTCCACAGTAACGTGTGTGTGTAATTCCCAGACATCCTGAGCTCCGACACGGACACACGGAGCAGACCGGCGGGAAGAGCCACCAGCTGATTCCCTTCAACATTCAGAGACCTCAGAGACCTGAACACACACACACACACACACACACACACACACACACACACACACACAACACAGAAGAACAACATTACAAGAACAGTATTATCCACCCCGCTTTAGTTTTTCTCGATTGCTAAAACGCAATTCATGAAGCACTTCTCAGTTTCCTCACAACTATACGGGTGATTCTCAGACTATGGGCACTTTTATGTTCTTTGGTCATATTTTTAAAAGTACATATAATTTTGGACAAATTCCTCTTTCTTTGTCAAACTAACAATAAAACCACCTTAAAAACGCTTTGCTACCTTTCTATTATGATTATTTCATACTTTTCAACCTGCTTATATGTGTCAAAATCCCTGTTTTCTGCTTGTCGCACACCCAGACTTTCAACAATGAAAATACAGTTTAAAATTATGACTTATCTGGTAACTATTAATGTACCTGAATGAAGCACTAGTAAAAGAATTAAAAGACATTATAATATTTAATGTGAGACCAATATCAATATTACTTTTTATACAAAATATAGCTGTCGCACGGTATTGGTGTCATTTCCACAACACTGTAATGTCTCTTTAAAAGATTGTTTCGGTGGTTTCTGTGGAAATGTTCAGTGACATCAGAGCACATGCTGGAGGAAATTTACATTTTCATCAACAATATATGAAGAAAAATCAAGGTAAATATTGTTTGATCAGTTAATACGTCATTTCCAAACATGCTGTACCTTCAAGGGTGTTTTTAAAAAGTTAAAAATCTTAAGTTAAATAAGAGTATTTTAAATACATGAAATGCTAAGTATTAATTCAAAGCTAATCAGTGAAGCTATCTTCCATTTTCTCACAAAAAACTACAGAAATGTCATTTCCACCACACTGCCTCTGTGCTGGAAATGACAGCATGTCATGGAAATGACATTTATGGTTACAAAGCACAATTGATATGGACTGTGAGAGTAGATTTGTGTAATACGTTTTATATTATAATATGTTACAATACTATTAATATTTATATTATGATATTATTTTTATTTCTAACCCAGACAGCAGTGTTGGCCCAGACCCGGCCCACATCTGTTATGAGTAACAATTTAATTGATGTTCAACAAATAAAAAAAGTATATAATTCAGAGAAACAACTGATAAAGCTTGGCTTACTGAATATCAGGTCCCTTTCTATGAAAGAGCTTTTGGTAAATGATATGTTCACTGATCATAAACTAGATGTGCTTTGTCTGACAGAAACCTGGCTAAAACAAGATGATTACATTACTTTAAACGAGTCTACACCCCAAGATTACTGTTACAAACATGAACCGCGTCCAAAAGGTAAAGGGGGAGGTGTTCAGTATCTCTCCGAGGGCAGACTTTAAGTATAACTCCTCTGAAGTAATGGTGCTTCATATAACATTATCCAGAGAAACAAGTGTTAATGATAAATCCTCTGTGATGTTTGTACTGGCTGCTGTATACAGGCCACCAGGGCACCATACAGACTTTATTAAAGAATTTGCTGATTTTCTGTCAGAGTTAGTTCTTGCTGCAGATAAAGTCCTAATTGTTGGTGATTTTAATATCCATGTTGATAATGAAAAAGATGCATTAGTATCAGCATTCATAGACATTCTGAACTCTATTGGGGTTAGATAACACGTGTCAGGACCTACTCATTGTCGAAATCATACTCTAGATTTAATACTGTCACATGGAATTGATGTTAATGGTATTGAAATCCTGCAACAAAGTGATGATATCTCAGATCATTATCTAGTCTTGTGTAAACTCCCTATAGCTAAAGCTGTAAATTCTACTCTTTGCTACAAGTATGGTAGAACCATCACCTCCACCACAAAAGACTGCTTAGTTAGTAATCTTCCTGATTTATCTCAATTCCTCAGCATATCCAATAGCTCAGAACAACTTGATGTAATAGGAACTATGGACTCTCTCTTTTAGATGCGGTTGCTCCGTTACGCTTAAGGAAGATTAAGGATAAGAGTCCAACACCGTGGTATAATGAGCACACTCGCGCCCTAAAGAGAGCAGCCCGGAAAATGGAGCGCAGCTGGAGGAAAACTAAATTAGAGGTATTTCGTTTAGCTTGGCGGGAAAGTACCCTATCCTACAGAAAAGCATTAAAAACTGCTAGATCTGATTACTTTTCATCTCTTCTAGAAGAAAACAAACATAACCCTCGGTATTTATTCAATACAGTGACTAAATTAACGAAAAATAAAGCATCAACAGGTGTTGGCATTTCCCAAGATCATAGCAGTAATGACTTTATGAACTATTTTACTTCCAAGATCGATACTATCAGAGATAAAAGTGTATCCTTGCAGCCGTCAGCTACAGTATCGCATCAGATAGCACACTATAGATCCCCTGAGGAACAATTCCGTTCATTCTCTACTGTAGGAGAGGAAGAATTGTATAAACTTGTTAAATCATCTAAACCAACAACATGTATGTTAGACCCGATTCCATCGAAACTA
Source organism: Acrossocheilus fasciatus (assembly GCA_036784905.1). Classification (NCBI taxonomy): domain Eukaryota; kingdom Metazoa; phylum Chordata; class Actinopteri; order Cypriniformes; family Cyprinidae; genus Acrossocheilus; species Acrossocheilus fasciatus. The sequence continues at coordinate 37,189,995 of CM071946.1, read as the reverse complement.
CTAAAAGAGCTGCTTCCAGAAGTCATAGATCCTCTTTTGGCTATTATTAATTCATCATTGTCATTAGGATATGTCCCCAAAACCTTCAAATTGGCTGTTATTAAGCCTCTCATTAAAAAACCACAACTTGACCCCAAAGACCTAGTTAATTATAGACCGATCTCAAATCTCCCTTTTCTGTCAAAGATACTAGAAAAGGTAGTATCCTCACAATTATATTCCTTCCTAGAGAAAAATGATATCTGTGAGGAATTCCAGTCAGGATTTAGATCATATCATAGTACTGAGACTGCTCTCATTAGAGTTACAAATGACCTGCTTCTATCATCTGATCGTGGTTGTATCTCTTTATTAGTTCTACTGGATCTTAGCGCTGCGTTCGACACTATCGACCACGACACTATCGACCACAACATTCTTTTGAATAGACTACAAAACTTTGTTGGCATTAGTGGAAGTCCATTAGCATGGTTCAAATCATACTTATCTGACCGCCATCAGTTCGTAGCAGTGAATGAAGAGGTATCATATCGATCACAAGTACAGTATGGAGTACCTCAAGGCTCAGTACTAGGGCCGTTACCTTTCACGCTTTACATGTTACCCTTGGGAGATATTATCAGGAGACATGGTGTTAGCTTTCACTGTTATGCTGATGATACTCAGCTCTATATTTCTTCGCGGCCCGGTGAAACACACCAAATTGAGAAAACAACGGAATGCATAGTCGATATAAAAAACTGGATGACGAGTAATTTCTTACTGCTAAATTCTGAAAAAACAGAGGCGTTAATTATCGGACCTAAAACCCCCGCATGTAACACTATCTAACACTTGTTAGAACTATCTATCTAGCTGCTCTGTAAATTCTTCTTCATCAGTCAGGAACCTAGGTGTGCTGTTTGATGGCAATCTTTCCTTTGACAGCCACGCTTCTAGCATTTTTAAAACTGCATTTTTTCATCGTAAAAATATATCCAAATTGAGACCTATGCTCTCAAAAGTCAAATGCAGAAATGTTAATTCATGCATTTATGACCTCAAGGTTAGGTTAACAAACTCCATGAACAAAATGCAGCAGCTAGAGTCCTTACTAGAACCAGGAAATATGACCATATTAGCCCGGTCCTGTCAACACTGCACTGGCTCCCTATCAAACATAGGATAGATTTTAAAATCTTGTTAATTACTTATAAAGCCCTGAATGGTTTAGCTCCTCAGTACTTGAGCGAGCTCTTATCACATTATAGTCCTCCACGTCCGCTGCGTTCTCAAAACTCTGGCCGTTTGATAATACCTAGAATATCAAAATCGACTGCGGGCGGCAGATCCTTTTCCTATTTAGCACCCAAACTCTGGAACAATCTACCTAACACTGTTCGGGAGGCAGACACACTCTGTCAGTTTAAATCTAGATTAAAGACCCATCTCTTTACCCTGGCGTACACATAACACACTAATACGCTTCTATTATTCAAATCCGTTAAAGGATTGTTAGGCTGCATTAATTAGATCAACCGGAACCGGGAACACTTCCCACAACACACGGTGTACTCGTTACATCGTAAGAAGAATGGCATCTACGTTAATATTTGTCTGTTTCTTTCTTATTCTGAGATCACCGTAGCCACCCGATCCAGTCCGTATCCAGATCAGATGGTGGATCAGCACCTAGAGACGACCTCTACAGCCCTGAACGTCAGAGATCAGGACACCTAGATGACCCCAGAGACAGATCCCCAGTGAAGACCTCGTCACCGAGGCAGCCATCGGGACAAGACCACAGGAACCAGATGAGTCCTCTGCACAATCTGACTTTGCTGCAGCTGGAATTGAACTGCGGGTTTCATCTGGTCAGAGGAGAACTGACCCCCGACTGAGCCTGGTTTCTCCCGAGGTTTTTTCTCCATTCTGTCTCAGAGGGAGTTTTGGTTCATTGCCGCTGTCGCCTCTGGCTTGCTCAGTTGGGGACACTTAATTTCCAGCGATATCGTCGACTTGATCGCACAGATACTATTTAAACTGAACTGAGCTAGACAATGACATCTCTGAATTCAATAATGAAATGCCTTTAGCTGAAATTGAGTGTTTATTCTTATCATTTTACATTATTGACACTATTTTTGATACTGTAAAGTGCTTTGACACAATCTGTATTGTTAGAAGTGCTGTATAAATAAAGGTGACTTGACAAACCTGTCAAATACACAGAATACTTCACTGTCTCGAGAACACTAGTGAGATCAATTCAAAACACGGTTACAAAAACCTCATTTTGGGAAACAGGAATCCTTTTGCTAGTCAATGTCTGTTATAGTCTGCGGCATAAATAGAGCGGTGCAGATACAGTAAAATACACCAATAAACTTTACTTTCATTACACTACTGTAAAGAGATCTTACAGTAGATGAAAAGCACTAGAAGAGAAAAGTTCAAAAAACAAACAACAGAATATACAGTAAACACATTGGAATACACTGTTAGTTACTGTAAGTAAATAAATAAATACAGCATCCTCTGCCAAGTTGCATTACAGTATTGGCAATAATATCCTTATTTGTTATACTATAGCAGTATCTTAGTCTTCTGACAAAAGACTTTCTCTGCCTCCTCTATATAGTCGTCTCTCAGTTCTGCACAAATACAGTACATATAAGAAGTAGTTGGCTACAAATGGGTTCTACAGTTATGAGTTTGAGGCTTCGTGCTACAGTATTTACAGTACAAAGAACAGTGAAAGTTCTCTCATCTGAAGAACTGTAATAGTAATGTGTGAGTAGTGAAAAACCCTGTAGATGAGCCTGCAGGTATTGTGCTATTTTACATTATATTATGCTATTTACTCAATATGGTATTATTTTACTCAAAAATATGATGCATGGTCATGAAAGTAATCAATATGTTGAGTTATTCCAATACTGGATGTCCTAATGTAGAATGTAAGTCTGAGGGCCTATCCATTGGGCAGTACTGGTGGTTTCCATTGGATTGTATCAGTGAACTCAAATAACCCTATGAACTCTGGGTGATTTCCAGAGTATGACAGATAAACAAGTTTGGTGTATGTCCCCATGTGGCCACGTTACTGGCAGCAGAATAAAGGTGGCTGATCTGGCCAAATTCCACCATTAAAATGAAGTGGCCAGGGGAGTAAAAGTGGGCTGATAAGAAATTGTGGCAAACCAGAAAGGCATAGCCAATTAAGAACCGGAACTACCAGTACGGTAAGAAAGATGGGTATAAAATGGATGCCCCGACGGACAGAGATTTTAGATGCGGCGGCCATCATCTCGGCTTTGTTGCTGTATTCAATAAAGTCTTATTTTGGCATCTACAACTCTGCTTCTTGAGCTTTATTGACAAATTTGAGAAGACCATTGTTTGTTCCACAACACAGGCAGCATTTCTTATGATCAGTCCATGCACAAGAACACGGTCAACTATAGTGCTTTGTATTTCATCAGGAACAAATGACCTTTGACCTCGTCCCCTTCACTTTTCTTTTCTCCTCCTCTTCCTCTCTGTCTCCCGCAACCAGGATTCATTTCCCAAAACACACAATCAGCTCTTGTTCATATCATCCTGAGATTCTGACTGCTGTCATCAGTTCTGCTACTCAGTGTTCACACAGGGATAAATGTGTGCCGTTTGAGTTCATTTTGTGATTCTTGAGGTTGTTATATTGTGTGTTTGTGTTTCTAAATGAGAACATGGTTAAACTTGTGCAAAATGATGCTGTTCTTGTGTAGAGTTTTACATATATTGTTATATTATCATTATGGTTATGAGTAGTTATCGCTACAGTTATTGTTATTTTTATCTTTATGGTTATCAGTAGATTTTGTTACAGTTATCAAAATAGTTATTGCTGTATTAGCTTTATGGTTATCGGTAGTTATCATTATAGTTATCACTATTGTTATTGTTACATTATCATTATGGTTATCGGTAGTTATTGCTATAATTATTGCTATAGTTGTCTTTATCGTAGTCATTGGTGTAGGTGTGAACAGGTCTTTAGGCTGAGTGAGTGAATCATGTGGAATCACATTATTGTTGATAATTACGGAATGAACTCCAGAGGCTGACCTGAGGTGTTTGACCTCACTGCTGAGGGATCTGAGGAGGTTATAGGACACGTCCAGATGCTGCAGACACGCCAGAGAGTACAGCCTACACACACACACGCACACACACACACACACACACACACACACACACACAAATCAAATATTTATAAATAAATATCTAAATTACTGTATTAAGGTTTTTTACAGTAATAATTATAGTAACAAAAACATAATTAGAATCTTGTGTATATATCTGTATTTGTATGTGTGTGTGTGTGTGTGTGTGTGTGTGTGTGTGTGTGTGTGTGTGTGTGTGTGTGTGTGTGTGTGTGTGTGTGTGTGTGTGTGTGTGTGTGTGTGTGCGTGCGTGCGTGTGTGTGTGTACCTGTTTTTCTATTCAGGTGGGGACTCAAACCTGAATACACACAGACTCATGGGGACTCGTGTCACGGGTAAACGAGCTAATAAATCACACAGAATGAAGTTTTTTGAAAATCTATAAATGCCTGTAGTCTCCTGTAAGGGGTAGGTTTAGGTGTAGGACAATAGAGTATACGGTCTGTACAGTAGAAGAACCATTACACCTATGGAGAGTCCCCACAAGGATAGCAAACCAGACATGAGTGTGTGTGTGTGTGTGTGTGTGTGTGTGTGTGTGTGTGTGTGTGTGTGTGTGTGTGTGTGTGTGTGTGTGTGTGTGTGTGTGTGTGTGTGTGTGTGTGTGTGTGTTTCTCTCACTGGTCAGGCAGCTGCGTGATCTTACAGAAGGATGCGACGAGCGTCTGGAGCTTGTGGAGTTTGCTGATTTGAGCAGGAAGCTCCTCGATGGGGTTATTCCTCATCTTAAACACCTGCAGCTGATGAAGATCACACACCTGAGAGAGGAAGACGAGGGACAACAGAAAGCGTCACGTCAAACTACAGCACATGATCTGAATCATGAAAGAATGACAGTGACTGTAAGGAACCTCCTGAGGAACGTGTGTGAGGTGATTGAAGGACAGGTTCAGATACTGGAGACGCTCAGACAGAGACGACACGTCAGGAAGATCACCGATGAAATGAGCCTGTGAGGGAAACAGTTATTACTAATAATAGTATGAAAATTAGTATTCAAATTAGAGCTGCTGATTTAATGTGTGATGGAGTCCATTAGAATGCACTTATATGAGCCTAAAATTCAATATATGTGGCGAAAAATCTTCTCTCCAATATCTGCACCACTGCAAACATGAGATTCATTTATACAACAGTTCAATAAACAAGAAGTTCATATCGTTACATTTTAGACACAATATTGTCTGTTTTTCTCAAGTTCTCAAATGAAAATAGTTCAAAGCCACAGCAGAACTGTCCAGCGTCTCTGATTAACTCACAGCAGTGATTCTTTACTGAATGAATCCACGGTTTTGAATGAATCAAGCGAGTCAACGAATGAGTGACTCATTCATAAAGAAAGTCACTTGCATTGTTTTAGAATGAATCAGCCATTTGAACGAACTGAGTGAGTCAATGATTCAGTGACTCATCCGTTAAAGACAGTCACTCGCCTCATTTCTGAATGAATCAGCTGTTTGAATGAATCGGTTGAATGAATGATTCAATGACTCACTCATTACAGTGTTTTTCAGCTGCTTACACACAGAATCTTTCCTTGTCTCACAGTTTCTGAAAGCTGTCACTCAAACAGCAGAAACACACACCAAATCTGCAAAACCAGACACTGATTCTCAGCCTTTGACTCAGTTTTCAATTTCATGAAACACTTTTTGCAAAACACAATTTGCTTTTGAGATGTGTTTGTGATATTTTGAATGCAGTGCTTCATTCTGAGATGCGAGGCATTTTGCATTTTGTGTGCAATTCTTGGATTTGTGTGTGAAGTTTATAAAATCTTGAAAATGTAAGCAGTTGAAAAAACTTGTAAGACAGGGACTTGCCAACATATTTCAATATCCATTTCAACATGAACATTGATAATCAGTTTATTATCATTATTTATGCAAAGCTGAATGAAAACATTTCTTTCTGCTGCTACTGTCAGTGCTGTAAATGATCTCTAAATTGAATAATTGATTAATTAATTAGCACATCATGTAATTCATTTGATTAAAAATGTTAATTGCTTGACCACCCTAATTAAAATAATTTAGAAAAGTATTAAGCATCTGTAAACAGTGACTCTGCTTCACATTGCGTCTGAGAACAGCCGTTTACCGCGGTGAAATTATGGTAATGCTTTCACTGACAATAAACAGTTACATGCATCAGTATTAATGACTAGAGTAATGTGCGTCAGTATTAATGACTAGAGTAATGTGCGTCAGTATTAATGACTAGAGTAATGTGCGTCAGTATTAATGACTAGAGTAATGTGCATCAGTATTAATGACTAGAGTAATGTGCGTCAGTATTAATGACTAGAGTAATGTGCGTCAGTATTAATGACTAGAGTAATGTGCGTCAGTATTAATGACTAGAGTAATGTGCGTCAGTATTAATGACTAGAGTAATGTGCGTCAGTATTAATGACTAGAGTAATGTGCATCAGTATTAATGACTAGAGTAATGTGCGTCAGTATTAATGACTAGAGTAATGTGCGTCAGTATTAATGACTAGAGTAATGTGCGTCAGTATTAATGACTAGAGTAATGTGCGTCAGTATTAATGACTAGAGTAATGTGCATCAGTATTAATGACTAGAGTAATGTGCGTCAGTATTAATGACTAGAGTAATGTGCGTCAGTATTAATGACTAGAGTAATGTGCGTCAGTATTAATGACTAGAGTAATGTGCGTCAGTATTAATGACTAGAGTAATGTGCGTCAGTATTAATGACTAGAGTAATGTGCGTCAGTATTAATGACTAGAGTAATGTAGAGTATTAATGACTAGAGTAATGTGCGTCAGTATTAATGACTAGAGTAATGTGCGTCAGTATTAATGACTAGAGTAATGTGCGTCAGTATTAATGACTAGAGTAATGTGCATCAGTATTAATGACTAGAGTAATGTGCGTCAGTATTAATGACTAGAGTAATGTGCGTCAGTATTAATGACTAGAGTAATGTGCGTCAGTATTAATGACTAGAGTAATGTGCGTCAGTATTAATGACTAGAGTAATGTGCGTCAGTATTAATGACTAGAGTAATGTGCGTCAGTATTAATGACTAGAGTAATGTGCGTCAGTATTAATGACTAGAGTAATGTGCGTCAGTATTAATGACTAGAGTAATGTGCATCAGTATTAATGACTAGAGTAATGTGCGTCAGTATTAATGACTAGAGTAATGTGCGTCAGTATTAATGACTAGAGTAATGTGCGTCAGTATTAATGACTAGAGTAATGTGCGTCAGTATTAATGACTAGAGTAATGTGCGTCAGTATTAATGACTAGAGTAATGTGCGTCAGTATTAATGACTAGAGTAATGTGCGTCAGTATTAATGACTAGAGTAATGTGCATCAGTATTAATGACTAGAGTAATGTGTATCAGTATTAATGACTAGAGTAATGATGCTGATGTTTTGATGTACTCACTGATACGCTCTCCTCTACTGATGAACACAAACACCAAACTGAAGCCACTAATAACCCAAGATATCATTACATCGAACAAAACACAATTACAGACGCAAACAGTTCCTTAAACTGTGAATAAAAATAAGTGAGGCAAAAGAGAAGTGCACATCCTCTTCTTCCTCTTTTAATCAGAACGTTTCATTTCCTAAAGACATAAAGCTCTTTGTGTGGATGCCGAGGATCTGACGCAGAACACAGGCTTCCTTCAGCGGCTGACACTGATCGCAGACACACGCGTGAGAGGTTCTCTCGCTGACACACACATACAGGGGTGTCTCAGTTCTTGCATTGAGCATTTCTTTAAAAAACAAGTTGTCCAGTGAAGAGTATTACGTTATACGATCTGTGGTTTTGAAGCTGGTTTTGAATCTAATGAGCTCCAACAAATTCAGCTGAGCTTCAGTTCATATCATTTAATGGATCTAAGCTAACTTTAATGGACTCCTAGTGCAAGCAACAATCTCACTGGATTATTACAATTAACGGCAAAATGAATGTTTGGAAATGTAAACTGATATTGACACAGGATAGAAATAAGTGACTTAAAAGACCGGGCTGTTTGTCTTTTTTTGTCTTGTTTAAATGTGTTTTCATGTCTACACACTTATAAATGGACTTAAACTTCAACAGGACATTTTTCTGCTTCTCGTTGGTGTGCCTCGCTGTGACACTTTCTTCCGGCGTTTCATCCGCCTGCCTACCTGGCTGTGAGACTATGCATTCTCTGATACCTTGATGGTCTGTGATGATTGATACATACGCTGTATTGTTTCTTGTGTTTTTTGTTTTGATTTGTAAAGCACTTTGAGCTCTGGAAAAGCACAATATACAGTGGGTACGGAAAGTATTCAGACCCCCTTAAATTTCTCACTCTTTGTTATATTGCAGCCATTTGCTAAAATCATTTAAGTTCATTTTTTTCCTCATTAATGTACACACAGCACCCCGTATTGACAGAAAAACACAGAATTGTTGACATTTTTGCAGATTTATTAAAAAAGAAAAACTGAAATATCACATGGTCCTAAGTATTCAGACCCTTTGCAGTGACACTCATATATTTAACTCAGGTGCTGTCCATTTCTTCTGATCATCCTTGAGATGGTTCTACACCTTCATTTGAGTCCAGCTGTGTTTGATTATACTGATTGGACTTGATTAGGAAAGCCACACACCTGTCTATATAAGACCTTAGAGCTCACAGCGCATGTCAGAGCAAATGAGGATCATGAGGTCAAAGGAACTGCCTGAAGAGCTCAGAGACAGAATTGTGGCAAGGCACAGATCTGGCCAAGGTTACAAAAAACATTTCTGCTGCACTTAAGGTTCCTAAGAGCACAGTGGCCTCCATAATCCTTAAATGGAAGACGTTTGGGACGACCAGAACCCTTCCTAGAGCTGGCCGTCCGGCCAAACTGAGCTATCGGGGAGAAGAGCCTTGGTGAGAGAGGTAAAGAAGAACCCAAAGATCACTGTGGCTGAGCTCCAGAGATGCAGTCGGGAGATGGGAGAAAGCTGTAGAAAGTCAACCATCACTGCAGCCCTCCACCAGTCGGGGCTTTATGGCAGAGTGGCCCGACGGAAGCCTCTCCTCAGTGCAAGACACATGAAAGCCCGCATGGAGGACTCCAAGATGGTGAGAAATAAGATTCTCTGGTCTGATGAGACCAAGATAGAACTTTCTGGCCTTAATTCTAAGCGGTATGTGTGGAGAAAACCAGGCACTGCTCATCACCTGTCCAATACAGTCCCAACAGTGAAGCATGGGGGTGGCAGCATCATGCTGTGGGGGTGTTTTTCAGCTGCAGGGCCAGGACGACTGGTTGCAATCGAGGGAAAGATGAATGCGGCCAAGTACAGGGATATCCTGGACGAAAACCTTCTCCAGAGTGCTCAGGACCTCAGACCGGGCCGAAGGTTTACCTTCCAACAAGACAATGACCCTAAGCACACAGCTAAAATAACGAAGGAGTGGCTTCACAACAACTCCGTGACTGTTCTTGAATGGCCCCGCCAGAGCCCTGACTTAAACCCAATCGAGCATCTCTGGAGAGACCTAAAAATGGCTGTCCACCAACGTTTACCATCCAACCTGACAGAACTGGAGAGGATCTGCACGGAGGAATGGCAGAGGATCCCCAAATCCAGGTGTGAAAAACCTGTTGCATCTTTCCCAGAAAGACTCATGGCTGTATTAGATCAAAAGGGTGCTTCTACTAAATACTGAGCAAAGGGTCTGAATACTTAGGACCATGTGATATTTCAGTTTTTCTTTTTTAATAAATCTGCAAAAATGTCAACAATTATGTGTTTCTCTGTCAATATGGGGTGCTGTGTGTACATTAATGAGGAAACAAAATGAACTTAAATGATTTTAGCAAATGGCTGCAATATAACAAAGAGTGAAAAATTTAAGGGGGTCTGAATACTTTTCGTACCCACTGTATATTAAACTTATTATTTATTTTTATTAAAAACATTTTCTAGCTGCTGAAAACACTAGTGTTCTAATCATTCTGGCCACCACTGTGTGTATATATGTATAGTATATATATATTTATATTAGGGCTGTCAAAATTAACGCGTTAATAAAAATGTTTCTAAAATAAAAACCTTTTCTGTTTGACCCGTGGCCTAGCATGTAGTCAGAGAAATGGAGATCATTGTTGCCAACTTAGTGACTTTGACGCTAGATTTAGCAACTTTTCCGAAAAAAAAAAGCGACAAATCTTTAGTTTGTCCAAACCTTATTTAGTTTCTGAGACTCGTCGATACCGCAGCGAGCGACTGAGAGGAGCAGCACTTTCAGTTAAAACTGATATGTTGCTTCTTTAATGAAGTATAGCTGAAGCACAGCACAACTGGTGTCTTTATCTCATGTGTGGCCTGTTTGATTTCATCAGACGACGGCTCGATTATAAATCAGCTGGTTATGTCTCAATGGGTCGCGTTTCAGTCACTATTTCATATTCATTCCTTTGTCTGCCAACAGAAACAGTCAAATATATCAATGAAAACAGTTTGATTGAGAATTTAGCTGCATCAAAATACAGTATGTGGCACAGAGAGGCAAACAAATGTACATTTTGTATGTTCAGAAGATGTGAGCTGCTCTGTCCTGTCATGGGAACCTGCTGTTTCTATGTTCTTTGGAAAAAGTTCTTTGAAAATCATCCATGACCTTTGAAACATGTCTAGTCTTCATGCTCTGGGACTATGGCTTCAATAATAATAAACATACATTTGCATAAAGCTCCATTCTGTCACCGAGGGAGTTTTGGTTCCTCTGGTTTGCTCAGTCGGGGACACTTCATTTCCAGCGATATCATCGACCTGATCTGAAAACTGAGTGTTTAATATTGTCCTTTTGCATCACTGACACTATTTTCCTATTTGATGCTGTAAAGCTGCTTTGACACAATCTGTATTGTTGAAAGCACTGTATAAGGAATAAAGGTGACACACACACACACACACACACCTTGAAGCTGAGTGTGGCTCCTCCTCGTGTGACGCAGTCGAGGACGGCGAGCTCTGAAGCGCTGATGAAGTCTCGCTCCGCTGTGCGGCGGAACGGGGATCGAGAGCGGCGGGAATCCTGGAAGTGTTTGCTGGTCACAGCGTTCAGAAGAACTGCAGAAACATGTACTGCACACATTCAACATATGGAGTATTTCCAGAAACACTAATGATGATAATAATAATAATAATAATAATAATAATAATAGTGTTTAAATGGCACATACAGGAAACAGTAAAACAATAAAAAGAAAACTGTGAAATATTATTAAAATCATTTGATTACTAGATTATTAGAAACATTTCTGAACAGTTGAGCTGCACAATATTTTTGTGGAAACCGTGATTCATTTTATTTTTCAGGATTCACAGATGAATAGAAAGATCAAAAGAACAGCATTTATTTGAAATATAAATTTTTGTGACATTATAAATGTCTTTACCATCACTTTTGATCAATTTAATCTGTACTTGAAAAATTAAAGTATGAATTAGTTTTTTTTAATCTTTTGAATGGTAGTGTAATGGTTTCCACAAAACATTGATAATAATCAGAGATGTTTGTTGAGCAGTAAATCAGTATATTATTATGATTTCTGAAGATCATGTGACACTGAAGACTGCAGTAATGATGCTGAAAATACAGCTGCGCATCACAGAAATAAATTACAGTTTAACACATATTTGCACAGAAGGCAGCTAGTTGAAACTGTAATAATATTTCCCAGTTTTTACTGCATTTATGTGTGTGTTCTTGCCTGTGTAGAGCTCATGTCGCGTGTGTGCGGTCCGTCTCTTCACTGACTGATCTTCAGATGCTCGACAAACTCCAGAATGACTCCTGAAGGAGTTTTGTGCTCGTGCTTCCATCTGAACCAGCGCTGCTAGCTCTGAACACACACACACACACACACACACACACACACACACACACACACACACACACACACACACAGCTGAAGAACACACTCGTCTGTCACGCTGATGATCCAGCAGAATGTTGATGCATTATTACCACATATGATCTGTCTGCGAGGAATCCTGCGTGTGGGCGGAGACAAACCCTCGCAGCTCAGCGTCTGATTGGCTACCGCATCCTGCCCTCCACAGTGCAGCTCCGACAGGAAGAGACGCAGCAACTTCCTGTAGTTCCAGCGGGACAGAACCGTCCTCCTCAGCTCGTCCGCTGAGCCGCTCGCCTGCAGGAAGTCATTGAGGCAGAAGAGGTCAGGAGGTCGCGGCTGCAGATGAACAGGTGCGGAGCGCTGAGGATGATGGGAGGAACCACTGATGATCGGAGCGACACCATCATCATCCTCACGAAGAGTCTGTGGACGGCAGACGGACTCACTCGCTTCATCACGGTCTGGAAACACAGAGAACATGTGTGACCCTGGACCACAAAACCAGTCAGGGTCAATTTTTGGAAATTGAGATTAACACATCATCTAAAGCTGAATAAATAATCTCTCCATTGATGTATGGTTTGTTGGACAATATTTGTCTGAGATACAATTATTTGAAAATCTGAAATCTGAGGGTGCAAAAAAATCTAAATATTGAGAGTTGTGATATATTTACGGTAGGAAACTTACAAAATATCTTCATGGAACATGATCTTAATATCCTAATGATTTTTTGCATAAAAGAGAAATGTATAATTTTGAGCCATACAATGTATTGTTGTCTATTGCTGCAGATACAGCTGTGCTGCTGATGACTGCTGCTGTGCTGCAGGGACACATATCATATCATATCATAATTTAATATAATATAATTTAATATGATATAATTAGGGCTGTCGGTTTAACGCATTAACTTAATTAGTTATGAAAAAATAATGCTATTAAAATATTTAAACGCAGTTAACGCACTGGCGCCGCCCCCAGACCTGAACGTCATCTTAAATTTCACACAGTTGTTGACAAATATGATGCAGGGCAACAACTCCATAAATGCATTCAAGATATTGGTGCAAAAAATCCCCCTGTATGTGTTTTTGTCTCATATTTATATCATACGATAAGAGATATCACACGAGCATTGAGAACAATATCACACTGTTTGTCCCGAATATCACAAGTTTAAATGTGATTTTATACAACAGTTCAGTACATAAGTTGATATTGTGTTATATTTTAAACAAAATATTGTGTTTTTGCTCAATTTTGCAGAGAATATATTGCCTTTAAATCCACAGCAGAACTGTTGTGCGTCTCTGAGCAACACCTTTCTGTTGTGGAGCATGAAAACACAGAATACTGTTAAACAGACTGGTATTCTGAACACTGCTGGTAACAAAGCTGTTTTAGTTACTAGTGACTTTCATTGTATGAACAAACGATACTGAGATGTTTCTCAAATTACCTTCTTTTATGTTCACTGTGAGTCTGTGAGTCTAGATGTTTATGTTTAATACATTTTGTTGAATCAAATCAAATATTTCTTTCTAAAGCTACGATTTGTAAAGTCTACTTTATACTTTCTCATTTAACACAATAATAGCTTTAAAACATTTCTGTGTGTGCGTGTTGTCACAGTCAAATTCATTTTGCGATTAGATAAAAATGTGAATTGACTGACAGCCCTAATAAACACAAACCCTACGTCTTTCTGAGAGATTGGGTAACGGCATGATTTCAGGTCATCTCCGTGTCAAAAAGAGCCATTTACAGCAGAATCCATGCAGTGGAGCTCATCTTCAGATCAGAGTCACGCAGACGTAAATATGAAGATCATAAGTCACCTGCGGGTCTGGGCGCAGGCGGCGTCCTGTAGTGTGCTGTGTTTACAGGGGCCAGGGGCCGCCTCAACAGCTTCATGTGCTCCGGTGACATCGGTTCTGATCAGAGACAACATCAGACAAACACATTTCACTTCGATATCAACACAGAAAGAAGATTTCCCCGCCAACATGAATGTCATGTTAACATTCCCATGAAGTAAAAAACAAAACATTATTTCTGAATGTTCTCTGAATGATCAGAATGTTTTTTTTTTAAATATATATTTCAGAACATTAATGAAATATTACATTGTATCATTGAACGTTACTTTTGAATGTTCTCTGAAAGTTCTGAAACAAGAAGTAACATTTAAAAAACGTCAGATAAACGATATTATTATATTATGCCACATATTTAACAAGAGATGTCGGAGTATTTATTTCATTTTATTATTTATTGTATTCGTTTAGCCTGTTTATAGAATTATTTTTATTTTTTCCCACTGTTATGACATAAGCTGTTATGCAATCATAACTATTTTGTTTGTATTACAAGGTTTCAATAAAAACCGTTAAAATGGTCATATATTAATAATTAATATAGCCTGTCATGTCGATCGAATATCAAATGTGTCACGTTAAATAAAAAGCGGTGAGAAGCGAAATCTTTCTGCAGACATCGCGTCATAAAGCGATATAATCAGTTCATACACGCACCTGATCGACTCCACTCGCTGTGTATGACTCGATTCCTCCGTCATGCGCGGATTTCTGCGAACTATAATCTATGAAAACAGAAATAAAGCGCGCGTGAAACTCCGCCGTGTATCCGAGTCCCTAGCAACCGGCCTAGCAACCGCCCGCCAAACTCAAAGCGCGGAGAGATCAAAGCCAGGCGCGTCTCCCCTGTAACGTCACGCGTCTGACTGCAGTGATGGCGAGCGCGAGGCTGCATTATCACCCAAAAGCACTGATAATTATGCATATACTGTATCATATCTGCTCAAATAAAGTCATTTCCTCACAAATGCTTAAAGGAATAGTTCACCTAAATGAAAACCTGCAGAGATGTCCTCACCCACAGCTTGGCCAATCAAGATACAGAAGAGTTTGTTTGTTCATTTAAACAAATTTGGATCATTCTCAGTCAGAACCTTCTAAAACATTCGGTAACACTTTGGAACAGGGAACACTAATTCACTATTAACTACGACTTTTCCCTCAATAAATTGCTAATTAGCTGCTTATTAATAGTTAGTGCGGTGGTTCTTAAATTCAGGTATTGGCTAGGATTAGGGATGTAGAATAAGGCATTAATACGTGTTTAATTACTACTAATATTCTAGTAATATGCATGCTAATAAGCAACTAATTAAGAGACCTTAAAATAAAGTGTTACCAAACATTCTTGCAGTAACATTAATGGAATGTTCAGAGTTACCTGGTCTTTAATAAAGTTCAAAAACATTTATAGATTGTTCCTGAAACGTTCTAGTTGGATGTTGTTTGATGCTGGATGTGTTTCAGCTTTTGTCTTCTCCAGATGTTAACTGATGGACTGGAGTGCTGTGGATTATTGTGATGTTTTTATCAGACTCTCATTCTGACGGCACCCATTCACTGCAGAGCATCCATTGCTGAGACACTGATGCAGAGACACATTTCTACAAACCTGATGAAGAAACACACTCATCCTGATCTCAGATGAACTGAGGGTGAACACATTTACAGCACATTTTTGGTTTTGATTGAACTTTTCCTTTACCTGGTGGACCATTTGAATATGGAAACATTTGCAGCAAATCATAAGATGATTCTTAAATGATGACATTAGCTGATCCAAACGTGTGGTTGGGTTCTTGAATGGATCCATTCAGAAGATCAAACCTCAGCGCTGTCAAATCTCAGAAGTGTGTCAGATGCTGTCAGATGCCCATCATGTTTGTTTGAGTGTGCAGATGTCAAGCGTTTTACCTTATAAAGACATGAAGTGTGTGTGTTCCTGTTTCGAGTGTTGTGTAGGCCGCTGTAAGTCACTTCCTTCCTCTCACATTTGAATAGAGTCACTGCAGCTCTTCTGAACGCATCCAGACTCAGAAGCAGCCTGAAGCCCAGCGTCCGTCTCCAGGTAAGAGAAACCCATCTCCAAACTTCACTGATCTCCGCTCATTCTGACACAAAACATGCTGCACTCCTCAAAATACAGCGTTTCAGCTCAAAGCAGAAGATCAGATGCGCTGGACACAGAAACAGCTTTATTTTGTATAAAGTGTATAAAGACTGAGAAGGTTTGTGTTTCTCGTGCATTTCATTAGTTTCTTGACTTCTCAGGTTTAGATTAATGTTAATGCAACAGCTTGCAAAATACAGACATACAGTCGACTACAAACATACTTGTATTTGCAAATGCTGTTTAATTGAATAACTTTGTTGTTCTATTACAAATGCATTGCACTGGACAAAAAACGGTGTACAGAGTCAAACTGCTAGTAAACTACACAAATAATTACAAGAAAATGGTAAAAAATACAAAACACACATTGAACTGAATGTGATTTTTTCTTGTTAAACACCTAATAATCTTTGTTTACAACTTCACTGTAAAAAATAACTAATTAAATAAATAATGTTTTACAAGAAAATACTATTTCAGTTTTTCTACGAGTTACTCGTCATTTCTTTGTAATTGTTTGTGAAATTTACTAGCAATTTCTGAGTGAAGGTAGTTTCTACACCAACATTATTTAGTGCATTTTGAGCATATTTTAGTGTATTTTGAGCATTGTTTAGTGTATTTTGAAGGCAGATCTTCAGTGTTTGAGGCCTGCTGTGTGTTCAGTGCCGTGTGTGGCGGTTTGATGAAGTGTTGGGGGTTTCTGAGTGTAATCTGAAGCAGAAGTGAAGCTTTGCTCTGCTGTTAAAGTGAAACAGGAAACTGCGGTTCTGAATTCTGATGTGAAGCTGCAGCTCGAGCTCGAGAGCATCTGCTCTCTCTCTCATCTCCGAGCATTAAAGTTTCGTTCACACCTTCACTGAGTGTATGGTGTGCAGCAGCAATCTGTGATGATATCATATCAGTTTCCAGGCCGTCGTCAGGCAGCGCGGAAACAACCCCGCCTGAAAGAGGAAGATCAGAGCATGTGATGCACATGGCAAGCAGACATTTTGAAACTCTACTGAAATAAGCAGCAGTTGTTCTGTTGCTCAAGTGTTTAAAGACAGATAAAGGAGTTCAGTGCAGCGTTTGTGCTGATAAAATAAAAGCGCTTATCTTTGCCATAAAAGATGCAAACGAGCATCTGATTGTTTGAGTGCTGTGTGAACAGACGTCGCTTTAAAGAGAGCAGCATTTGCATGTTAAATGCATTGATATGAGCATCCGTCTGACGGGATTTACATGAACAAAACACAAATGAGCTCTTATTAAAAACAGATTTATAGTTGTGTTAGTTTTCTCTCAGTATAGCCTGTTTTCTGGAGAACGTCACGGCTGAGTTTAAAAACATTAGCTTTAAACCTCCTCCACCATCACAGACATTTTCCTGCATCTGTTGACGTGACGTTCAGAAGATCTCTCACACGTCTCAGAAACATCTCACACCTTCACGAGCAGGAAGTCCAAACCCAACCTAACAAAACTAAGCTGAACAACATTTTTCTAACACTCCCATAATCCTCAGTTACGAAAACGTAATTTCAGAATGTTCTCCAAATGTTAAAAACATCCAGTATTTTAAATGTTTTAAAAAAAAATTTGTTTGTTTAAGCGAAAGTAACATTGTATCATTTTGCAAACATCATGTGAACGTTACTTTTGAATGTTCTCTGAAGTTCTGAAACAAGAAGTAACATTTAAGAAACGTTTCAGAAATGAAAAATGACGTTTCTGTGTTAATGTTTTGAGAAAGTTATTAAAGACCAGGTAACTCACCAACTAACAAAAATTAGTTCTAAGAACATTTTGCTAACGTTTTGATTTAAGGTTTTTTGTTTTGTTCTGAATGTTCTCTGAATACTCAAAAGGTTTTAAAAACTTTATGCAAAAGTTACATTGTATCATTTTGCAAACATCATGGAAACGTTACTCTTGAATGTTCTGAACGTTCTGAAACAGTAGCAACAGTGTATGAGTAACATTTTGAGAACATCATTAAAGATCAGAGAACTCTGAATAAATGTTCTATTAACGTTACTGGAAGAACGTTTGTTCGTAACTTTTCCAGAACGTTTGGAAAACATCTGCTGATGTTTCATTCACTGGTTGTTTACACTTGTCATAACTGCTGTAAAGTACAGTAATGTTCACCAGCATTGCTCTCCGTTGCAGTAAGAGTTAGTTATTCTCAAGCGTATTCTGTGCAGTTTTAGTTTCTCCTCCTCAAACCACAGGCTTTACTCACAGACCAGCAGCAGTCTGTGTTTCCGGAGTGAAGCTGTTGCTCAAGCTTTTCTCTGGATGTGTTCATCTTCACATCGCATTGTTACAGAAAACACTCTCAGGCCGATCAGACGACAGAATGTGCTGCAAAAAGGCACAAAATAAATTGTGTTGCCCCTCCATCAGTATAGTGAAGATCTCAAACAGCAGCAGAAACAACACACACACACACACACACACACACACACACTGTCTCTCTGATCCGCAGGTGATTGATCGTGACAGAAGATGGCAGGTACATCACACATCCCAGTGGAGGAGATGGAGGACCTGAGAGAGGCCTTCAGTAAAGTGGGTGAGTGAAGAGACATTTCCATTCATCTGCAGCGAAACACAATTAGAGGAAGCAGACTGAACTGATTCATGAACAACTCTTTCAAATCTGATTCCTCCAAACGATTCTGGTTCCTCAGCTATTTCATTAATGATTCTTTTAGTGCTTTTTCCAAAATAATTTGTTCACATTTCTCAACAAAAATACTAACAAAAGTAAAATTACTTTTGTTTTAATCAAACTGGTATTTATTACACTGGAAACATGATTCATTAAAAGAATCAGTTCATTACACTGATTCATACCAGTGTTGTTACTGTTAACTAAACCTGAACTAAAACTTACAACGGCAATTCAGTGCCACGTTAAAAAAAGAAAAGAAACCTAAGATTATGAGATTAAAGTCGTAATACTTTGAGAAAAAAAAAATCTAAATTAAGAGAATAAAGTCGAAATATTTTGACAAAGTCAAAATTATGAGAATAAAGACAAAATATTTTGACAAAGTCAAAATTATGAGAATAAAGACAAAATATTTTGACAAAGTCAAAATTGTGAAAATAAAGTCGAAATATTTTGAAAAAGTCAAAATTATGAGAAAAGTCGGAATATTTCAAGAATAAAGTTGAAATTAAGAGAATAAAGTCGAAATATTTCGAGAATAAAGTCAAAATTACGAGAAACAAGTCAGAATATTTCAAGAATAAAGTCGAAATATTTTGAGAATAAAGTCAAAATTATGAGAATTAAGTTATAGCAATTACAAGATTAAAGTTAAATATTTTGAGAGTATGGCCTATATTGCGCATGCGAATGGTCCGGACTGGGAGCACTGGGAGAAATTCTAAAACCTCAGCTTTCGAATTCTGCCAGTTTTAAAGTGAAATACAAACAGTATGTATGTTATGATAAATCGCTGTATTCATGTGAATCAATCGTCTTTTCGATTACATTAAGGCATTAATTTAATTAAATTAGACTATACTGGTTTTTTTTCATGCCTTCTGATGTTCCTTCACATTTATATCATGCTATAACTTGAAATACACAAATAATGAATGGATTTAAATATTATTTCCAATCATTTACTGTATTATACCGTGAATAAAACAGATTGTGAATAATCATTTAAAAGTTATATACCTCAGAAAAGACAATAATTGTGTCAACAAGTTACAGCCCACTTCAACCTTTAGAGCGTTTTGTTGTTGTTTTTAATTAAATACACGTCAGGAATGTAAGGTTGGACAAAGAAAACGGTATAATTTAATAATAAAATGTCTCATTAATATGTTTATTTATTTATTTTTATAGCGCCTTTCAGGAACCCAAGGACGCTTCATAAAATAATACAAGCAATTGACAAACAAAATATACCAGACAATCAGAGGGGACATTCAAACAAACAAGTGCTGACAACAAATAACTACAGATAATTAACAACAAGAGGTCATGCAATCAGATGTTGGGAAAGTTGGGAAACAGAGGAGCAGGGAGGTAAATGAGCTATTTACAGAATAAAGTGAATAGATGAGTCTAGGTGTCTCAGTGCAAGACCGTGACGGGCCTTATAAACTAAAACTAAGAGTTCAAACGGAATACGTTTGGCCACAGGGCGCCAGTGAAGTTGGTGAAGGATGGGAGTGATATACAGATTTATTGTTATATAGGGGCTCGAGCAGCATCTCCAAAATTAAGTGAGGGTCGTATACGAACAATAATTATGCAATTGGTAAAAGCATGATTTAACAATCTGACCAATATGTGAATCAAAACATAATGTAGAGTCGAACAATACTCCCAAATTTTGCATAGTTGTCGAGGGCCTAATCTGGAGATCATCGATGTCAATGAAGATGTCATGCTGGGAGGAGCTCTGTGACTTGGGGGCAACCAGCAGGATTTAGGTTTTGTCTGCATTTAGTTGTAAAAAATGATCTGACATCCAGGTTTTAAGTTCTTGAAGACTTGAAGACTGAGTTGGGATTGAACCATAAAATAAATTTGAATATCATCAGTGTAACTATGAAAATGGAGACCATGACGTCTGATGATCTGACTCAGTGGCAGCACATAAATGGAAAAAGTAAAAGTGGACCAAGTACAGAACCTTGAGGTACACCACAGGAAATAATGACAGTGCGAGATCTATTCTTATCTATCCTAACAAAATGCTGTCTATCTGATAGATATGAAGTTGGTCACTGAAGAGCAGCACCAGTGAGACCCTCATTGTAATCGAAAAGATAACTGATTCACAGGAATACAGCGATCTGTCACGCCACATTAAAGAGCGTGAAAAACCCATTATTGTAAGACATTTTGTTTGTATTTCACTATAAAACCACAGATTTTGAAAACTGAGACTTTGTTTTATTAAAAGTATCAAAAGCACAAAGCTTATTACTATTATTGGGTGGTTGGCGCACTACAAATAATGAATGCATTCGAAGACGTGAAATATTATTTCCAAGAATTCTGTCCTTGCGAGTATACTGTATGACACATGGTATGATTTCTGCTAATAATCCCACACATATTCAAATCAGTTCCGGTGGCCTGGCAACTTCTCCCGGTGCTCCCAATCCAGGCCATTTGCATGTGCAATATAGGCTAAACTCTCAAATTAATACAACTTTAATTACTACAATTTAATTCTCATAATTTTGACTTTATTCTCAAAATATTTCAACTTTATTCTCAAAATATTTCAACTTTATTCTCAAAATATTTCTAACTTATTCTCAAACTATTTTGACTTTATTCTCAAAATATTACAACTTTAATCTTGCAATTTTAGATTTTAAATTTTTTTTTAACGTGGCACTAAAACGCTGTCATAAAAGCTATTAAAAATGTTTTTTTTTTGTTTTTTTTTTGCTCATTGAAATGATGCTGAAATAATATCAAATGAAACTCTTAAAATTATAAATTACATTAAAATAAAAAAAGAAATAAATAATTTGAAGTGCTAAAATTACTCAAAGTAAAAAAAATTATATATTAAAGCTAAATAGAAAAAGAAAAAAACAGTAAAAACATAACAAACTGACTAAAACTAAAATGAAAACCGAAACAACACAATCTACATATGGATTTGAAAGATTTTGAGCTTTTTTGAGTGATTCATTAAAAGAGTCAGTGATTCAGAGCATGTGTCTGACCTTTGACCTCACCCACAGATGTGGACGGTAACGGTTACATCAGCACCGATGAGCTG
>CM071946.1:37128163-37163163 GCA_036784905.1 Acrossocheilus fasciatus | reverse complement strand
CTGAACCGGCTGACCATTCAGAAAAAACATTAGCAAATCACACTGAAAACACATTTTCTTAGTTCTCTCGTCTTTAATAATGTTCTCAAAACATTTGCATAAAAACATTCTTTATACATTGTACATGTGTTTTAGTTGGACAGTCATGTAACATCTTTTTAAAATGTTACAATTTGTTTCAGAATGTTCAGAGAATATTTTAAAGTAACGTTCAAATAACGTTTGCAAAATTACAAAATGCAATGTTCCCTTAACATTTGTATAACCAAGAAGAAACATTTATAAAACATCAAAAAATGTTTTGAACGCTCAGAGAACATTCAGAGATAACCTTTTTATTACTTACGCAAAACATTCTTCAAACTATTTTTTTGTTGTTGTTAGTTGGGATGATGCTGATGTTTGAGCTCACATACACCAGTCAAACGCTTCTGAACATTTCTAATGGGTTTGTTTTAAAGAAGTATCTTCTGCTCACCGAGCCTGCATTTATTTGATCCGAAGCACAGCAAAAACAGTCCAATCTTCCTGTGATTCCTGTATTTTCAGCATCATTACTCCAGTCACATGATCTTCAGAAATCATTCTAATATTCAGATTTGCTGCTCAAAAAATATTTATTATTATGTTGAAAACAGCCGAGCAGAATTTTACTCGGGTTTCTGATGAATAAAAAGTTCAGAAGAACAACATTAATCTGAAATAGAAATATTTTGTAACATTATTAATGTCTTTGTCATCACTTTTGATCAATTTAAAGCATCCTTGCTAAATAAAAGTATTAATTTCTAAAATTTCTTTCCCAAAAAATACAAAAAAATTATACCAACTCCAAGCTTTTGAAGGGTGTAGTGTATAATGTTACAAAAGCTTTTTATTTCAGATAAATGCTGATCTTTGGAACTTTATATTCATCAAAGAATCCTGAAAAAAATTTACTCAACTCTTTTAAATATTGATAATAATCAGAAATGTTTGTTGAGCAGCAAATCAGTATATTATTATGATTTCTGAAGATCATGTGACACTGAAGACTGGAGTAATGATGCTGAAAATACAGCTGCGCATCACAGAAATACATTACAGTTTAACACATATTCACATAGAAAACAGTTATTTTAAATAGTAAAAATATTTCACAATATTACTGCTTTTGCTGTATTTTGGATCAAATAAATGCAGGCTTGGTGAGCAGAAGAGACTTCTTTAAAACACATTAAAATCTTCCTCTTGGCTGCTGGTGTGGACGCTCTCCCAGCGAGCTTCAGCAGCTGATGTGCAGTCGTGAGCCTCTGTGATCTGAGATCATGTTAAACTGATGGTGTTCATGTCTGTCAGGAGAGACCAGAGAGGAGCGGACCTTCAGGAACTGGATGAACTCACTGGGCGTCAATCCCCGCGTCAATCATCTCTACGTGTGAGTGTCAGAAACACACATCAGCATAACACATAAAAACATCAGTGGATACTACAGCACTGCAGGCTAAGAACTGTCCACAACCAACAATCATTTCTGCTGAAACTCCTGGTTTTTAAGGGTCGAAATCATTGACATTTAACCAGTGCTTCTCTTACATTTACTTCAGGAAAGATTCAGTGTTCATAAACTCAAGAGTCACGCAGAGAGGAGCTTTTAGATAAATATATGCACTGTTACATATTCATGATATTTTTACTTCATTAATGTATGATTAAATAAATTTGTCATTAAATTATTTTTAGCACAGTTTCAACAACAAATTAGTGTAGAAACAGTCATATTATGTATAAACATGGGCTTATGTGCAACTTAAGTGCAGTTATTATTTGAGTGCTGTTTTTTAAAGTTAAGTTAACAACCTTAATAATCCCACGAGGGGCAATTAAATACATTAATGAATTGATGTTTAAATAAACTTTCTGGTAACACTTTACAATAAGGTTCATTAGTTAACATTAGTTAAAGCTGCAGTCTGTAACTTTTTTGGGTTAAAAATGACCCGAAAGCAATATTTGAGCAAGTACGTAACCAGCCGGTGTTCAGAACGATCGGCTTCCTTCGCTTCGCTTATAATAATGTGTTCTCGTGTTCCTGCAGGGATCTGGCCGACGCTCTGGTGATCTTCCAGCTCTATGAAAAGATCAAGGTTCCTGTGGACTGGGACCGAGTCAACAAACCGCCGTATCCCAAACTGGGCAGCAACATGAAAAAGGTAGAAATGCACTACAGGAGAGGATCCTCAGTGACACACGAGAGAACTGCTGGCTCCACCTTCACCTTCTCCTTCTCCGCTGTTACATCACACGCTTACGTCGGGGAAAAGGATAGTTTATACATATATATTTATAACTATAAAATATTTGATAGATTTTGTAAAATATTTATTTAGAATTTAAAAAAGATATTTTTTATTATACATTATTTTATAATTAAATTTAATTTTACATTTATTCTTTAGCATTTTAATTTCCATCACTTCTTTAAGCTCGCTATTTAACAAAAGCATTTATTTGGCATAACTTTTTGCATCTATGTTTGTTGTCTTTCATACAGCAAAGAAAAAAACGATCATTAATCACCATTCAGAACAGACTCGTTTGCCGCCAACATTCTATTCATTGAAATTAAGCTCGAATAAAGTAAATATAAATATTATGACATACTTCAAATTTTTTTGAACTCATCTATATGCGCTAAATGTTTATTTTAAGCTGAAGCACTAAAAATATTACTGAGAAAAAACTGAACTAAAAATAAAATTAAAATAAATTAAACATAAATAGTAATATTTTGTAAAAAAAAAAAATTAATTAAAAAAAGACGACAATAAAATTACTAAACATTTAACAAAAATTTAAATAAAAACAAACTGAAATGAAAATATTAACAAACTATAATAGAAATTTTCATTTAGCTTAAGCTGAAGCACTAAAATCACTAAATGGAAATAAATAAAAATAAATTAAACCTAAATAGTAATAGTTTCGGGAAAAATGACCAAAGTACTTTAAAAATGTCTAAAAATGTAACAAAATAATTCAAATGAAAATGAAAATAAAAGCTAAATCAAAATATAAATAAAAATAACCTTAATAAAAATAACAGACAGGAACTCACACACACACACACGCACACACACGCACGCACGCACGCACGCACGCACGCACGCACGCACGCACGCACGCACGCACACACACACACACACACACACACACACACGTGTGTAACTGGAGTGTTGTGTACTGCAGCTGGAGAACTGTAACTATGCGGTGGAGCTGGGGAAGAAGGAGGCCAAGTTCTCTCTGGTGGGCATCGCTGGTCAGGATCTGAACGAAGGCAATCGGACGCTGACGCTCGCTCTGCTCTGGCAGCTCATGAGGAGGTCAGACACGCAAACACACGATCACACGCTTCAGATCCACGCAAACACGCCATCACACGCTTGAGATCCACACGCCCATCTTCTGTCTGCAGATACACACTCAACATCCTGGAGGACCTGGGCGACGGGCAGAAGGTCACCGACGACACCATCGTGACCTGGGTTAACGACGCACTCAGACAGGCCGGCAAAGGCACCATCAGCGGCTTTAAAGTAAGCAGCTCAGGCTCACCGTGAAGAAAAACACTTCCTTCTGTATCACAGCTGACCTCTTCTGTGGTGATTCTGCAGGACGGATCCATAAGCAGCAGCATGCCTGTCCTGGACCTGATCGACGCCATCCAGCCCGGCTCCATCCGCTACGACCTTCTCAAGACAGAAGACCTGACAGACGAAGAGAAACTCAATAACGCAAAGTACGTCACAGTTGCACTCCTCGTTAGCATTTTAATGAACATTAAACACATGTTCTGGGTTAAAATGAGTTCAGTGTTGTGCTGGAAAGGGACACGCAGAAAAATATTTCTCTTCAAATTCTACAATTTTCTACAAAGTCAGAAATGAGATATAATCTCAAAATTGTTAGAAAAAAGTATGAATTGTGAAATATAAACTCAGAATTACAAGAAAGTCAGAATTGCAAGATATAAACTCAAATTGTAAGAAAAAGTCAGAATTATGAAATATGAATTCAGAATTATGAGAAAAAACTGAATTGCGAGATATAAACTGAATTACAATAAAGTCAGAATTTCAAGAATAAAATCAGAATTGCAAGATATAAACTCAGAACTATGAGAAAAGTCAGAATTATGAAATATAAACTCAGAATGGCAGGATATCAACGAGATATCAGTATTACAAGAAAGTCAGAATAGCAATAACAAAGTCAGAAATGTAAGATATAAAATCAGAATTGCAAGAAAAAAGTCAAAATTGCAAGATATTATGAAAAAATGTCAGAATTATGAAATATGAACTCAGAATAACGAGAAAAAAACTGAATTGCGAGATATAAACTCAAAATTACAATTAAGTCAGAATTGCAAGAAAAATCTGAATTGTGAAATATAAACTCAGAATTGCGAGATATTTACATTTAGTCATTTAGCAGATGCTTTTATCCAAAGAGACAAACAAATGAGGACAATAGAAGCAATCAAAACCAACAAAAGAGCAACGATACGCAAGCGCTGTGACAAGCCTCAGTCTAACGCAGTACATGGAGCAAGGTTTTGTGTGTGTGTGTTTTTTAAAGAAACAAGTAGATAGAATAGAATAGAAAAAAAAGAAAGCTAGTGTTAGTTTTTCAAGAAACTCCGAGATATAAACTATATATCAACTAAAAGTATTACAATAAAGTCAGAACTGCTAGAGAAAGCCCGAGCTGAACTTCCACCGAACCCAGAACCGTAACTCTGTTGAGAATGAGAATGTCAAACTCACGATGCGTGTTCTCAGGTACGCGATCTCTATGGCGAGGAAGATCGGCGCGCGGGTGTATGCGCTGCCGGAGGATCTGGTGGAGGTGAAGCCCAAGATGGTGATGACGGTGTTCGCCTGCCTCATGGCTCGAGGAATGAGACGAATCTAGAAGCGCAGGATTATACGCCTGCTTTCATATTTCATTCATGCCTTTTATTGTTCTTGCTCAGTTACTGGGTTCCTAACATCAAGCAGATATCATGAAAAGGAAAGAAAGTTCTATAGAGAGTATAAATAAACAGTTCTTGACACTCAGAGATGAATAATAAATCAATTAATTCAAAATATATACACTGAAACCCTGAATGATGCACTGTCTTCATTAACCTCAGGCTTATCCGGTGTTACAGCAAAGGTCAAAGGTCATGTCTGTTTATGTCTTTGAGCACTGTGTGCATATTTGGAATACAAAGTCAGCCCGGTTTTGCTTTTCTTGTTCAGATACTTCAGCCTGCAAATGTTAATAAACACAGGGTCAGTCTCTGAATCTGATGTACATGTTCATATGGAAGAGAAGGTGCAAATAAAAACATTTTTTAACTCGAGTGTTTGTGCTCGTTTCATACTATCAGGTAACATTTTACAACAAGATCCTATTAGTTCATGCAACAAACTAACTGTTAGCTCAGGCCCATTAAATAAAATTAACAGATACAACTTTGAATTTAATAATCTATTATTACCAATGGATGCTCTGCAGTGAATGGGTGCCGTCAGAATGAGAGTCTGATAAAAACATCACAGTAATCCACAGCACTCCAGTCCATCAGTTAACATCTGGAGAAGACAAAAGCTGAAACACATCCAGCATTAAGACGCTTTTAACTAAAACACGAGTCTATAATAACTCTTCGTCCAGTGAAGAAGTGTCTGAATCAGGAGAGAAATCTGCAGATCAAGCAGCGTTTAGAAGACAAAATAGCTCTAAACTAATATGTGTCTGGATGTTGATGTGAGAGACAACAGAAGATGCACTTTTTCACTGAAGGAAGAGTTATTGTGGATTATAGACTCGTATATTAGACATTAAAAACATCTCAATGCTGGATGTGTTTGAGCTTGTGTCTTCTCCAGATGTTAACTGATGGACTGGAGTGCTGTGGATTATTGTGATGTTTTTATCAGACTCTCATTCTGACGGCACCCATTCACTGCAGAGCATCCATTGCTGAGACACTGATGCAGAGACACACTTCTACAAACCTGATGAAGAAACACTCATCCTGATCTCAGATGAACTGAAGGGACCACATTTATAGATAATTTTACTTCATAGATATTTTCTTTGTTAGTTCATGTTAATTAATCTTAACCAATGAAACCTTGTTATTGGTAAAACGTTCCCAGTAATCTCATTTGGTTGATGGTTTATATCGTCTCCAAACAGAAATGATCCTCTGATCCAGCTTTAAACAACGGTGGCCCAGTAGTGCACAACACAGACAAATCTCCACAACACAACAGAAACAAGCCACAACACTAAATTAGCAAAACACAACAGAGATGGTCCTACGCTTGCACACAAACATATGTATTTGCTACTTTTTAATGCGTGAGCTCCTCTTTAATAAATACGGCGCCGCTTCTTCGTTAAGCGCTGTTACAGCTGAATGAGCCGAGGGATTTAATGATAATCCAAATTTTGATATCCAATACATTTTCATGAACCCTTGCAGTTTCTATATCCAGATTAAGGGTATAGCCTGGTGTATGGAGGGATTTATTGTTCTAATAACAGAATCCATTTAATATTTTTTAATAAATATAATCATTTACACTCTACATTACTATTGCATCCTGTTAATGTACAACAAAACTGAACAGCATCTGCCACTATTTATAGTCTACAAATAACATCTAACGACTATTTACACTTATTGCAAAGAAAATACATAGGTGTAAATACAATATATTGCTATTTTCACTTAGTGTAAAATACTTCTGTTATCAATTAGTGGAAATATGATTCTGACACTGCAAACAGCCAATGCCTTCTATAAAGAGCTAAAACTAACATGCAAGCTTTATAATATTTGTAATGGACTAACGAAACCCTAATTTTCAGTGCCATATCAATGTTTTTAATGGACTTTTAAACATGCACATATTATTTCTGTGGAATTCATAAACAATGCTTTAAAGCTAATATTTGGGTTTCGTATTAGAGTTAATGGTCTAACAATATTACTAACTCTGAAGAGCTAATATTGCACCAGGCTTTTTAAACTTCAAATTCACAGCCATATAAATGACTTGGCTAATGGTTAAAAAAAAATAAAAAATTGGTACTATTAATGCCCAAAATCTGAATTTCATCAGACAATCACCTCTGGAATAGAGTCGGTTTTAACGCACCCAAGAAAGGGAGCGGGAACATTTCTGTTGTGTTGTCATTTTTGTGGCTTGTTTCCGTTGTGTAGAAATTACAAACATTAACATTGTGACTTTCTGTAAAACGGAGTCAAATAAATCCACTTTAAATTCATCACAAATGCACTTCCTGAAGCCGCTGAAGCCGAGGAGTTTACAGACACACAAACTGAAGCACGTCGTCTGAGAACGTATAAGTAAGCTTTACTTTAATGGACAAAAAATATGGCATTTGGGATCAAAACAGGTCACAATAATGTTGTACATGTAAGAACAGAAAACAGATGACGCGTGTACGCCGTTGAGTCTGGCGTCTCCTGTGAAGTGAAAGGCTAAACTCATGTGCTTTGATAGAGGCGAGACTCAGCTTTAGTCCTTGAGTTCATTTGGCCGTCTTGCTCTCGGCCGGCGTCTCTCCGTTATCCAGAGTCTTGAGGAGGCGGAAGAGGCCGGCGGCCTCACGGATTCGACTGAACTCGATGCAGAAGGCCTGCACCTCGATGAACAGATCCTGGACATTGATGATCTTATTCCTGATGAGGGACTGGAGGAAGACGCACACCAGACGCACCAGACGGTTCTTCAGGAGACACAACAGACAATCACAATATAACACACTTTCCCAGACTCCCCTGTAATGAACATGTGACCCTGGACCACAAAACCAGTCATGAGGGTCAGTCTTTTTAAACTGAGCTTTATACATCATCTGAATAAATCAGCTTTCCATTGATGTGTGGTTTGTTATGATCGGACAATATTAGAAAATCTGGAATCTGAGGGAGCAAAAACATCTAAATATTGAGAAAATCTCCTTTAAAGTTGTTCAAATGAAGTTCTTAGCAATGCATATTACTAATCAAAAATGAAGTTTTGATATATTTACGGTAGGAAATTTACTAAATATCTTCATGGAACATGATCTTTACTTAATATCCTAATGATTTTTGGCATAAAAGAGAAATGGATAATTTTGACCCATACAATTATGCTGCTTATGACTGCTTCTGTGCTGCAGCGTCACATATGATTATGTAAGATATTATGTGGCCAAATAACAGCTGTAACACTGTATCTATATATCCGGAGTTCACATAAATTAATTAACACCAAATCAGACAGGTTGAGACTGACTGCATACATTTTAAATATTTTAAATTCATATTGTAAGCTTTAAAATAATACTGCCTGAAAATATTATTTTCAAAATAATGTCAGGATATGCTATCCAGCATAATAAAGTTTGCTCTACTATAAATGTGCTGAATGAAATCAATACAAGTTTCCAAGTAATTTTGGCTGCTGATTCCAAAAATAGTGTCCGTTTTGCTGTTTCACGTCACACTTTCTCACTAAATATGATGTGTTTCGTAGCATTTCTGCTTTTGAGAATATTTTGTGTGGTGAAGAAGTCTGGTATTCTCCTTTAATCAGCAGAAAACACCACAAACACATGATTCCTGTCTGAATCTGAGCCACATTTCATCGATTCCTCAGCCCATTTCCACACGCACAACATTATTTGATGCCTGACTCTGATTTCAAGGTCAGAATTATGATCAGAGACAGAACATAAGCAGATGTTTCCTCATTTTCTGCATCCAAACAGAGACAGAAATTCACAGATGGTAAAAAAAAAATTATAAATAAATTTATAAACTTGTGTTCGTGTAAACTTCTTTTTCTAATGTAAGTTAAATAATGCATTTTGAACACTTCTTTGTCATTATAACCACAATTCTGTTATTTGACTGCTTTAGTCATTTTAATAAGTGCATTAAATGTGAAAAAAATCTTCATTCTTATTTTGTGAAAAAAAAACAGATGGATTTTTCTTATTGATCTTTTTGAACTCAGAATCATCATATAAAGTAATATTATTATTTTTTTTGCAAATAACCAGAAAGGTTTTTTATTTTTTGCAGAATGAAAATATGTGCCTTGAATTCATTCAGTCATGACACTTATTATTCTCTCCATACAGATTCAGACCGAGAAACGACTATTAATTAATAATGCTTTCCTGAGAATCATGTTTCCTGAATGCATGAGTCTGTCCTCGTCAGTCCCGGCGCTGTGCGGCCTGTAAATCTGGCTCACACAGGTGCATCATGGTCCGTGTGAGGTGTGCATTTACCTGCATGTATTTGTCTTTGATCTGCTCACATGTGGAGATGCAGTTGGAGATGTAGAGATGGATGAACTCAGGAGGAAGATCCACCGCTGTCGTTAGTCTGCAGGTTAAAGAACACACACATTCACACATCCTCAGACGACACGCTTCAGAGCGCAGGGCTCCGTCTGCACTGAATTAAACCAGACGAGCGGACGAGGAGGACGCCGTACCTGTTGACCACCTCCATGGAGTGCAGAGACATGTCCATGTTGACCAGGACAGAGAAATACTCCGTGATCTGGCTGGAGGACATCAGCTTCAGGAGCATCTCGATGGCCACCAGAGGGTTGTTCTCAACCAGGTCCGGTAGTTTGGCTGGGGTCAGACCAATGTGATACACCAGCTTCGGGTCCTTCTCCAGTTCCCCGAGCAGCTGATGAGAGAGAGAGAACCGTGAGGAACCGTCAACAACACACATTCACTTCAAGACAAATCAAAGAAAATTTGATAAACTGTTAAGCATTTATACATTGTTGCACTGCCTTTCATTTATTACATATGTATTACAGTAATGAATATTTAATGAATAGCATGTGGAATAAATAAGAAAAACCCCAAACTTTAACGATCCTGTATATTTTGCTTAAAGAAAATTAAGCTTGTTTATTCCCAATGAAGACATTCATTATCGCAATATGCAAGTAATTTTTAATAAGCATAAAGGCAGTGCAACAAACACTAACATGATGTATAAAGACTTTACAATTTAAATAAGATAGATATGATTATATACCTGCGTCTGCTGCGCCGCTGACAGCGGACTCTTGAAGGCTTTGGCCATGATGCGCTTGATCTCCACTCCTGTGCCGTTGCGCACGCACATGGACCGGTCCCACTGTATCCGGTGATCCGGCTCACACGGGTTGAGCCACGACAGCTCGTCCTCACACACCAGCAGCGGCGGCGCGGGCCGGATGAACTCGGGCCGGAAGTGGCCTGAGAGACGGATAAAACCAGCCCTTTAACGGTCACCCCTCATATTTAAACATATTGTTATAATTCATGAACGCTTTTGAAAACAGACCTAAGTTTGGACAATCAGCAGATTATTGCAAAAGTGGAATCATTTCAAAATATGAAAGTATTTCAATTTACTGTAAAGAAAATGTACTGTACTAATTTTATCTTAAATAAAATAAATATTTTACATGACAGGTTTTCCTCTGAAATTTCTATAAAATTAAAGCTTTATGTCTAAATAAGTTAAGTTCCAAATTTGAAGCTGATATGAAAAAAAATGGAGGTTCCTGTGAGATTTTATTCAGGGTGTTATACCACAAACAGCCACCGGGTGCCATCCAACTCCATTTAATTTTTTTAATGCATTTTTCTATTACAAATGTCTACATTTCTCTGTAAATATTGCTTCTCTGAAAAAATATGAAATCTTGAGACTCAGAACTTTTCAATGATATGTTTTATGTCAAGATTGTAAAAAGTTTTGATTGTAAAAGACCATAATGCATCTTTTTTCAGTCAAAGAAATGAAGTTTTTTGAGGAAAACATTCCAGGATTTTTCTCCATATAGTGGACTTCAATGGCGATCGACGGATTGAAGGTTAAAGTGCAGCTTCAAAGAGTTCTACACGAACTCAGCCGAGGAATAAGTGTCTTATCTAGCAAAACCGTCGCTCATTTTCTGAAAATCATTCATATTTATACACTTTTAACCTCAAATGCTCATCTAGCACAAGCTCGACCGCACGCATTACATAATCACGTTGAAAAGGTCACGTGTGACAACACAGTGTTTACAAAGTGAATGTGCAAAAAAAAAGCATTTGTGGTTAAAAAGTACATAAATTGTAATTGTTCTCAGAAAATGAGCGACGGTTTTGCTAGATAAGACTCTTACTCCTCGGCTGGGTTTGTGTAGAACTCTTTGAAGCTGCACTTTAACCTTCAATCCGTTGATCACCATTGAAGTCCACTATATGGAGAAAAATCCTGGAATGTTTTCCTCAAAAAGCTTCATTTCTTTGCAACCAAAGAAAGAAAGACTTAGACATCTTGGATGACACGGGGTGAGTAAATGATCAGGAAATTGTTATTCTTCTCCTTTAAAACCCATCAGAACCACGAGCAGCGTCACACTCACTCTCCAGAGGAGGCCGCGGGCCGGTCACCAGCGACTCTGTGATCTGATTGGCCACGGAGCTGTCGAAGCCCGAGTTGGAGGAGTCTGGGTCAGGGTCGCTGAGCATGCTGGGAAAACTGGCCTTGCTCTGAGTGGGCAGCTCCGACTGACGCTCTGAACGAAAGACACAGACCATCAGTGAAACTCACAGCACACGTGATGAGCTGATCGTTATACATCTCTGGAATACTTGATTATCACTCAGCTCTTTATATAAAGTAGAACATCCAACTCAAGAAGCAGAAATGCTTCACCCACTGCTTCTCCAAACACTTGTATGAGGTACAGAATTACAGCTTCAACAAGAACCACAGCAGTCTAATTCACTCAATCTTGTGCACTTTTGCAGACTTTTGAAAAGATGATTTAACACAAGGCTGTTCAAAATTAGTGATCATCGATGGAAACTTTTGGGTGAAATTGAACAGATATAACATATGAGTATGTCAAAAGTTTGAAATAATTAAGACTTTAATAATTAAGTCTCTTATGCTCACAAAGGCTGCATTTATTTAATCAAAAAAACTTTCAAAATGTGAAATATTACTATGATTTAAAACAGCTGTTTTCTCTGTGAATATGTGTTAAACTGTCATTTATTTCTGTGATGCGCAGCTGTATTTTCAGCATCATTACTGCAGTCTTCAGTGTCACATGATCTTCAGAAATCATTCTAATATACTGATTTACTGCTCGAGAAACATTTCTGATTATTATCAATGTTGAAAACAGTTGTGCTGCTCAATATTTTTGTGGAAACTGTGATACATTTTATTTTTTAGGATTCACAGATGAATAGAAAGTTCAGAAGAACAGCATTTATTTGAAATAAAACAAATAAATCTTTTGTAACAAATGTCTTTACTGTCACTTTTGATCAATTTAATGCAGCCTTGATGATTCAGTGTTAATTACTAATGAGTGTTAAATTGTCTCCTTGTTGAAGAAAAGTAATAATTAAAAAAAAAAAAAAAATCTAACTGACTAACTCTTGAATCTTATCATCTTATCAACTTATCACGGTTTCCACAAAAATATTGAGCAGCACAACTGTTTTCAACATTGATAATAATCAGAAATGTTTGTTGAGCAGTAAATCAGTATATTATTATGATTTCTGAAGATCATGTGACGCTGAAGACTGCAGTAATGATGCTGAAAATACAGCTGCGCATCACAGAAATACATTACACTTTAACACATATTCACACAGAAAACAGCTGTTTTACATTAGAATAATATTTAACTGTTTTTACTTTCATTTTAATTCAGTTGTGTAAGTGAATGTAAACAGGCATGACGTCTGGCGGTGTAAATGCAGACTTGTAAAGCAGCTGTAGATGGGCGTGTGGCAGCATGTGTGGTGTGATTGTACCGGCGAGCGCCAGCTGCAGGCCGCTGATGTCTATGGTCTGCGGTGTGGAGCTCACGTCCATGCTGGACACTTGTCTCGGCGTCTTCTTGAAGAGCTCTCGCGGCGGAGCGAGCATCAGCTGAGACAGGAAGAACTTCTCCGGCAGCGTGATGGGGGGCAGAAAACCTGGACGGAAGCATTAACAGATGCGTGTCTTACAGCAGAGACTCATTCCAGCGCTTCAGCGGCGACGCAGGAGAAACACTGCACCAGAAACCAGTAACTCCACATTATCAACAACAACAAATGGTCGACAAATAGTTCTGCTGTCGCGATATCACAATAGCAAAACTGTCTCGATACGATCCATTCCAAAGTTCAAGCTTGGTGAACCCTGACCTGCGAATTCACATCATGTGAAACCGTGAGACCAACAGCAGATGGAGGCGGCACAGCATGACCTCGCAACTGAATTAAAAGAACATCAATTTAAAACTGCAGTGCTGCAGTGGAGCAGATTGTATATTTTAATATTTAACTTACACTGGAAAGGTCTCTGTGATCTCTCGCGAGATCTCAGCAAAAATCACATGGTTTGTTTCAAAGCATGATGCATGATGGGATACGCTACGCCTCAAACAGCGCTCCGGAGGAGTGTGGATTTAGTGTGTGTTAAGGTCACTGCGCTTTGGTGTTTTTAAGACCTGGGACTAGAGCTGCAGGATTAATCGAATGTGATTATCATATGCATCTCCTCAGTAAAGCCGGTTCTGTAATCAGCAGTAAATCTCCATCACGTGATCTCAGCAGAGCCGCAATTCACTGACAGGTTACGCAAAAAAAATCTCAGACGATATAATCACGTGATAATGAGATTGAAGATATTGTTCACGATAATGACAGCAGTTTGCGTAGCTTCTCAGTGAACTACGACTCTGTGCAGTAGATACTGCTCCATCTGAAAATACCACATTTAATAACATGTTTTTACTCCAAACTCACTTCATAACGTCAGTCGAGTGTCTGAAATAAACCCTTCTGTGAGATGATGTGGCTTCCTACACAGAATCAGTACTTCATAGCATTCTACAGGCATTGCATTATTATAATGGAAATGATTAATACGAAGAACTCAGATAAATCAAATATTGTCGCAGTCGTGTGTTTATTAGTGACGCTGAATCAATGAAAGCAGTTAGATCTTCCGTTTATTCAGTGAGCGCTGTAGGCATCTCCTGGGTTTGTATTTGGAGTCTCTCTGGCCTTCAGATGGAGATTTACTGCTGATCACTTCACTGAAAGACACGCACGACTATCACAGGATTTCATTGTGATTTATCGTGCAGCCCTAAAATGAAATGTTTATCAAAATAATGGTTTGTTGCAGCCCTACCAGAGAGCGTCTTCTCCTGCTCCTCTCCGGCGGTCGACGGGTTCAGCAGATGCGCAAACACCGCGGCGAAGGGGTTAGCGGCCAGCGGCTCGGTGCGGTACATCTCCCACAGCAGATAGAGAGCGGTCAGCCGCTGAGGAGCACTGGGCAGCAGGTCCGGCTGCTGCAGCAGCATCACCAGAACCGAACCCACGCGGAAGTGCTCGGCTTTACCGAAGCAGTGGTGGAAGGCTGTGGACAGCTGCTCGAAGCTGTTGCTGCAGGCGTCGTCCGACATGATGCCCAGCAGATTGGACAGCTCTTTAGGAGCCAGAGTCATGGTGCTTCTGTCAGACGAGCCACTGGATCAGCGGGAAAACTGCACAACAACAGATGAGATCATCAGACAGTCTGAGAATATACAGCTCAATCTCATTCAGAGACGCTGACTCCCAAATGTGACGCTGGAGCACAAAACCAGTCATAAGGGTCAATTTCTAGAAATTAAATCATCTTTCCATTGATGTATGGTTTGTTATATTTGTCTGAGATACAACTATTTGAAAATCTGGAATCTGAGGGAGCAAAAAAATCTAAATATTGAGAAAATCACCTTTAAAGTTGTTCAAAGGAAGTTCTTAGCAATGCATATTACTAATCAAAAATGAAGTTTTGATATATTTACGGTAGGAAATTTACAAAATATCTTCATGGAACATGATCTTTACTTAATATCCTAATGATGGAGAGATGAAGGTGATGAATAAACGCTCCTCAGAAGATGAAGATGAAGATCATTCCTCCGCTGAGGAACAGTGAAAGTAAAGGAAACAAACGCTCCTTGATATGTTTACTTGATCAAAATCAGTCAAGATTTGAGACGCAGAAAGACACGAGAAGCGTTTCTACAGTTACACTAAAAGAGCTTTTACTGGATAAAACACTCTGAACTATCAACCAGACGACAGAAGTGGATACATTATATAAACACTGATTCAAATCTTAGCTAAATGCTCCAATAAACAACATTTATGGCTGTTATAAGCGCATTTTTCTCATCTGAACGCTGTCTGTGTGACGTTAGTGAACTCGGAGTGTTTTGAGACACAGTCAGTAATAATAATATTTACCTGAGTGGAGTTCATTTAAACCGTCCCGCCGGCTCATGAATATTCAATGAGAACAGTCGCTCCAGCACTGCTATAGCGTTTGTATGAGCGATTACACGCGTTAATATTGCAATAATTTGACACTTTTTCTGTTTGACAATCTGAATATAATTCTTGACTTCCACTCGCAACCGTTGCCGCTGTCTATGTGCGAGCGAGCGCTTCCTGTGCGGCGAACGGAATTATGGGAGATGTAGTTCAATCCATACGGAATCCAATTCGAACTTTTAAAATCACATCCTGCGTTCACAAAAAAATAAATGAATAAAAGTTCAAGTACAAATATAAAATGATTACCTGTATGCGTTATTAAGAATAATAAAAAATAAAACACACACACACATACAAGAACGCAAAATGTATCTATGCGGAAAACGGTCGAATGACCCGGATGTGAATGTGAATTCCGCCTTGTATGTGACCCATAATCCACCGCTCTTCCTTTCCTTCATTCTCCGTACAGAGTGAGTATCCTCTTCTCGGTTATGTTTTATAAATCCAGCATCATCCGCGTTATTAATCACTAATAATTCAGTGTAATGTCGCGTTTGAGTGTGTAGGCACGTTATCGATCGCTGTGATGCGTTTTGCTGTGTTTTAAACGCCGATGTGAGCGATTAAAGACTTAATGTTGACGCGGTCTCTGACAGATGCGAGGAACCCGCGAAACGGCGGAGGAAGTGTAAATAAAGCAGTAAACTCGTGGTGTTACCAGAGTAAACTGCGTTCTGCGCGTTATGTGAAGAGACAAACTGCGTCAGTGAAGTTTGGTGATTAATGATCGTGTTTGATAATCGATTTTTTCAGTTCGTAGTTCACATGATGTCCAATCAGCATTCCTCAGCTCTATATACGCTTTTATTATAATAACAATTGATTTGAGCGCGTTACTAGAGAGTTATGATGAATTTAACCGGTTGTTGTTTCGGTTAATGAGTCGCTGCAGTGTGTTTGTGTGCAGTGCATGATTAGTAGTGTACTCGAGTGTCCCAGTGTCTGAAAGATGGGGTCAGATGCGCTGTAAGTGGTCAGATAGTAGTTTAAAAGTTTATATCTGTGACCCTGCAGCACAGCAGCAGTCATCAGCAGCACAGCTGTATCTGCAGCAATACACAACAATACACTGTATGGCTCAAAATTATACATTTCTCTTTTATGCCAAAAATCATTAGGATATTAAGTTAAGATCATGTTCCATAAAGATATCTTGTTAATTTTCTACTGTAAATATATCAAAACTTCATTTTTGATTAGTAATATGCATTGCTAAGAACTTCATTTGGACAACTTTAAAGGAGATTTTCTCAATATTTTGACTCTTTTGCTCCCTCAGATTCCAGATTTTCAAATATTGTTCGATCCTAACAAACCATACATCAGTGGAAAGATGATTTATTCTGATGATGTGTAAATCTTAACTTATGACTGGTTTTGTGCTCCAGGGTCACATTTTAGTTCATGTTCATGGTGTCCCAAAATAGCACATTTTAGTACACTTGGATAACAAGCACTGATTTTGTATTTAATATACTAAAAATGATTCGTGCAGTGTTTTTTCAGCTGGGGTGTTCAATGTGTTTGTTTAGATGGCACCTAAGAAGGGCGAGAAGAAGAAGGGCCGCTCCGCCATCAACGAGGTGGTGACCCGCGAGTACACCATCAACATCCACAAGCGCATCCACGGCATGTGAGTCCCTCCTGAACCCATCTCTGAATACCTGCATCAGAAACCACTGAAGGGATACTTCACCCAGAAATGTTTTACTCGCCCTCGAGACCCTCGGTGTTCACGACTTTCTTCTTTCAGACGAAGCCAATCAGAGTTGTATTTAAAACCGTCCTGGCTCTTCCAAGCGTTATAACTCTGATTGGATTCATCTGAAGTCATAAACACCGAGGATGCCTCGAGTAAATCACAGGGTAATTAATTTTTGGGTGAAGTAACCCTTTAACTCCTGTCCTCCTCCGGCAGCTCCTTCAAGAGGAGAGCTCCTCGCGCGCTGAAGGAGATCCGTAAGTTTGCGGTGAAGGAGATGGGCACGCCTGACGTCCGCATCGACACGCGTCTCAACAAGGCCGTGTGGGCCAAAGGTGTCCGGTGAGTGAGTCTGCTGCCGCTGCTTCTGCAGATCCGTCTGTGTGTTGTTCGCTGACTGTGTTGTTCTGCAGGAACGTGCCGTACCGCATGCGTGTGCGTCTGTCCCGGAAACGCAACGAAGATGAAGACTCTCCCAACAAGCTGTACACCCTCGTCACATACGTCCCCGTCACCACCTACAAAGGTGAGGATCAGGGCTTCACCCTCGATCAGATGGAAGCCGTTTCTGCTGCTGATTAAAGAGTTCATTCTGACTTTTTATCTCGTGATTTTACATCTCACATTTCCAACTTTTTTCTCAGAATTGCGAGATGTAATCATGCACTTGTGAGTAAAAGTCAGAATTGCGGGATATAAACTTGCAACTGCAAGAAAACACTAAGATTTTAACTCAGTTCTGCCTTCTTCCTCAATGCGAGATATAAACTTTTATTTGCATGTTATAAAGTTGGAATTGCAGAATAACTCAATTCTGAGAAATAAAGTCAAATTGATCAGAAATGTGAGATATAAACATGCAGTTGCGTGTTATAAAGTCAGAATTCTGACTTGTTTTATTTTTGAGCGGTGGAAACGCTTCATGCATTGGTCCTCACACCTGCACATGCATGTAATGTTCCTCGTGTTAATCACATCTGATATTCAAATACTGTGTGTTCGGCTCATGAAGATGTCAGAATCTGCGTATTTTAAAACATCTCTACTGTTTCTAACTTTGCTTTTTGTGTGTGTTTGCAGGTCTTCAGACTGTAAATGTGGATGAAAATTAAGTTTCTCTTCATGCTTGTTGGAATAAAAACATAAAAGGATTCTGTTGTGGATGATTTATTTCTTGTCAGATGAGTTTTGTGGCATGTGTAAGTATTGAGATCAGACATCAGCAGTAAAACATACAGAACATGTAAACTCTGTGCAGAAAATAACTCGTTTAAAGCTGCGATCGCTCATTCAGGAAGGCTTGAGGTGTGATTGTACAGGATTTCACACGATCTAATCATAAATATCTAATGCTACATCTTCTGTTACAGTCATAACCGCAGTATTTGATCACTAACTGGGTGCTTCTCACAGCACCGTCAGAATTAAACGTGGTCCCTTTGGGTTTCACAATGTTTGAGTGTTTCTGTGGCACAGTAAAGCTGCTGAGGATCAGTCGTATGGTTTTTAAGGCACTTTATAGATCTGAGGTGCGTTTAAAGTAAAATCAGGCAAATACACGTACTAACAAATTACACAAGGCTTGTTCACACACCAGTCACTCAGAGGCTGCACGTGATGAAGCTGGATCAGTTTGTTCAGTAAGTGTCAGTATCTAGTACAGATAATCAACAAACATGCTTTACTTTGCATATTTTAAATAACACACTGCAGAAGTGATGTTCTTCCTCTGTGTCTTGTTTCTCAGTGCAAATATCTAAACGCTCTTAATTCAAGATTTACTGGAGATACAAAATGAAAGTGAAGTCTTGTTTTCTGAAAAATGTATCAAATTTAAGTGAGCTTTTGCATAAAACAAGAAAAAGAAAGTTGCCAGTTAAATCTAAAAACAAAAATCTAAAATCAAATTTATTAAAAGGGAAAAGAATGTTATTTTTATTACCCGACTGGCAGATATTTTTATGTTTGAAGCCTGTTTCCAACACAGAAGAAAAAATAAAGGGAACCATTTCTGACCTTTTTTTAAATTATTTTTTAAATCAGGATTGTGAGATATAAACTTAAAATGGCGAGTTAAGTCAGATTCTTAAGGAGGAAAAACCCGACTATTTTATGGCAAATTGTGAGTTTATATCAGAACTCTGAAATAAAAGTCATAATGACCTTTACTTTATTTTGTATTAAGTGGCAGAAACAGGCTTCTTTCATTCTGATTATTTTTCAGAAGACATCTTCATATGTTTATTTTCCTTCTCCAGTAAATGTTTATTGATTTAAGGATGTTTAGATATTTCTACAGGAAACGAGACAAAAATAAAAAAAATCTAGAAAGAACATGTTTCACAGTGTAAATATTATAAAACGACTAAAACACACTGAACGCTGCAGCATTTGAGCAGGAATCAGATTCATCTGGTGTTCATGATTCAGAATCACTCAGCTGCTGGAACAGTTATAATAATAATAACGCTCAGTATTTCCTTCATGTGAGTCTTGTTCATACGGTCAGTAACGTGTAAACAGTTCAATCCACTCAGACTGAACTTACTTGGTTTTTACTTAAAATCTGCAAAGTAAAGTGTGCTGCAGACGTGAGAGTAATGCGTTGGAATACTGATAAACACACACAGCTTCAGCTGAGGGGAGGCCGGCTCACCCCAGCGGCATCATGGGATTGTACAGACGTGGGTCTGGGTTTGGTCAGGCTCAGGGCGAGATCATCAGCAGCCCGGCGCGCTCCTGATACTGCCGGGGCTTGGCGGCGCTGATTCTAACGCTCAGCTCCACGGGCCGCTCCAGGAAGTTGACCAGCACTTGCTCGGTCAGTAAGGAGGCCAGGATCTGCTCGAAGCTGGCTGACCAGTGCTCCTCGCTCCGGCCCTGGCCGCTCTGTTGAGCCTCTCCGATCTGCAGCACGAGGCTGGCCACCATCCCGATGGCCTGGAAGAGCTCGGCCTCGTCCGGGTCGCCCTGAAACATGCTGTAGAGCGTCTTACAGAACTGGATGAACTGGTGCTGACGGGACACAACACACAGAAAATCAACACCACTTCATAGTGAAGCGCAGCACTGTGTTCCTTTACACACGAGCAGCTCGTCAAGGAAAGACAACCTTCACACTGCAAAACATTCGTTTCTTGAGTCTTGTTTTCTAGAATAAATATCTAAAGATTCTTGAATCGAGATGCATTTACTGGACAAGTAAAATGACTAAAGATATTATGTCTTGTTTTCTGAAAAATTATCAAACTTTTTGTTAGTTTTTTGCTTAAAACAAGCAAATGGGGCAAGAAAAATAATCCAGTTTAGCCTTTGAATTAAGATGATTTTTCTCGCCCCGTTGGCAGATATTTTTGTTTGTTTTAAAATTGATAATTTTTTCAGAAAACAAGATGTAATATCTTTAGTCATTTTACTTGTCCAGTAAATGCGTCTTGATTCAAGAATCTTTAGATATTTATACTAGAAAACAAGACAACAATACTAAGGAAGATATTTATTGTTTGCAGTGTAAGCTGCCTCCTGGTTTCCATCAAAATAAAAGTTTGATGGTTTAACATTTGAAAACGAAGAAATTAAGACAAAGATTAGTTTTGTAATTGTACAGTACTAAATGTAAAATATAAAATTATTTTTTATTTTAGTGAAATATTACAATCATTAACAACAAAAATTATTATTATTCTAACAATAATAATAATAATGACTATTATTATTATTATTATTATTCCTATTATCATTTTATAGCCATATTGATATTCAAATCACTAAATGTTTGCCAAATAGTGCAGCCCTACAAACAAACACCGCAAACCTGGAATTAAAATTCTTGTCTCCAGCTCTAAACAGTAGTTATAAGAAGAATCTTATTAAAAATAAATATTTGTTCTGGTTCTCCTTTTGTGCAACTTTAAACTTGCCGTTATGTTCTGTATTTTGGATTTAACTTGTTTGTGATGATCCTCATTTGGATAAAAGCATCTGTTTAATGAATGAACGTGAATGTTTTTTACTTGTCACGTGCACTGTTTTAAAGATGAAGCATCATCTAACGTGTCGAGTTGTTAATGCATGTGTATGAGTGAGTGTGACGGTTCCCTCGTTCACTGCCGCGATCTACTGAGAGACTGCTTCACACACTGAGGCTTCACCTGGTTCATGTGAGGAAGAGGCTTCTCGTTCTTCTCCTTCCCTCTGCTCAGGTCCAGAAGCATCTGCTGCAGCTGCTCTTCATAACTCTTCCTCTCTCCTGCAGACACACCAGAAGAGCATCATTACACACACACACACACACACACACACACACACACACACACACACACGTACAGTCTCTCTCTCACATACACACACACACACACACACACACACACACACACACTCACCGTTGGGCAGGTTGACATAGAGAGGCCTGGTGCTGGACAACACTGGACTCTTCAGAGGAGACGAGTCTTCTGCGTCCTCGCTCAGAGCTGAGAACAACAACACACACTAAAGAGACAGGTTTGAAAACAGTTCATATTCAGTAATATCTTTGACTGAACTGCACTGACTCCATCAGATCTGAACTGAATTGATCTGAATAATTGATGAATGTTGTTTATTACGGTGAAGCTGCTTCTGTATTGTGTAAAGCGCTGTAGTAATAAATGTGACTTGACATCAGTATTTCGGTCTTGTTTTCCGGTACAAAAATCTAAACATCCTTAAATCAAGACACATTACTGGAGAAGCAAAATGACTTCAGATATCAGGTCTTGTTTTCTGAAAAAATCAAAATGAACGATGAATTTCTGCTTAAAAACAATTATCTGTCATTGGGGTAAAAAAATGATGTAAGTTTCCCTTTGAATCAAGCAGATTTGTCTGATATTTGCTATTTTTTTTTAAAAGTATTAATTTTGATCAATTTCAAGGCTTCATATCTTAAGTTATTTTGCTTCAAGTGAATTCATCTTTAGAAATGTTTAGACATTGCAGGGTTTCTGCAGGTTTAATGATGGTCAATTTAGACATGTTTAAGACCAATTAAAAGAACATTTAAGGAATAAATTAAAGGAAACCCAATATGTTCCCTAAATGTAAATATCTACACAAGTTTTTCATTTAATTCTTTTCATTTAATTTTTTTTTTCCATATATATATATATTTATTTTACATCTGTTTATTTCAAGTATTTCACATAATTTTGTAAATATGGTTTTATTTTTAATTGAAATTTTTAT
The DNA here is from genome assembly GCA_036784905.1 of Acrossocheilus fasciatus. NCBI lineage: Eukaryota > Metazoa > Chordata > Actinopteri > Cypriniformes > Cyprinidae > Acrossocheilus > Acrossocheilus fasciatus. The sequence goes on along the minus strand of CM071946.1, from coordinate 37,140,758 downwards.
GGTTTTATTTTTTTATGATTTTAGTTTTTAATTTTGCAGGAAACTTCATTTTGCATCTCCAGCAAATGAGAGGTTTAAATATTTTTACTGGAAAACAAGACAAAAATACTGAAGAAGATACCCGTGTTTTGCAGTGCATGCAACATCTGATGCCATGATTTTAATAATTGAAGACGTCCTGCTCTGATTTAAGACTTGTTCAGGCTAATTAAGATGAAAGCCTGTATTTGTCCTGGAACACACGGAGGAAGAGCATCATGTTCTGCAGTGTGCTGAACTAAAGCATGATCTCTGACTGAACCTGGAGGGATGTGCAGGCGGTACAGCAGCCGGATCTTCTCGCTCAGCTCCGCACAGAACAGAACGTCTGCAGAGAAACACTGCTGTCAGTGATGGAGCAAAACACACCTGCCTCATTAGGACAAAAAAAATCACCACAAACACTTTTATCTAGAGCTGTTAGTCGATTTGTTATCTAATTAATCACAAAATAAATTAGGCTGTGAAAATACCCACAATATATTACTTAAAGCTATTTTTGTGTTAAATGAGAAAGTATCAAAGTAGACATTACAAATTGTAGCTTTAGAAAGAAATATTTGATTTGATTCAATATAAAACTTATTTCACAAACATTTAGGCTACAGCGGCCTAACATACAGCATGGAACACAAGAGAAACACCTCAGTATCGTTTGTTCATACATTGAAAGTCTTTAGCAACTAAAACAGCTTTGTTACCAGCAGTCTTCAGAATACCTTCATGTTCCACGAAAGAAAAGTTTGAAACGACATCAGGGTGACAAAGATTTTTTTCTTTAATGAAATGATACTCTAAATAAAAAACTAAACCTGCCAGCAGGTTAGTTCTTAAAGGGGTGGTTTACTGCGACTTCACTTTTTTCATTTTAAATAGTGTGTAATGTTGCTGTTGGTGCATGAACAGTATCTGCAAAGTTGCGGCGCTGAAAGTTCAATGTAAGCGGAGATATCGTCTTTTAAAAATCAGGAAGTTTAATGCCTACAAAACGACTCATATGGGACTACAACGAGATACTTCCCGGGTTGCATACGAAATAAACCCATCAACCCCTCCCTCCGGAACATGCAGAGAAGGGGGCAAGGCCATGTTCTGCGGCTTTGTCGAAGAGGAAGAGTTATAGTGGAGAGTTGTAGCCGTGCCGTCGAAACGGTGTTATTTTCACCCAGCTGTCAGGTCTTCTGTGTTCGGGCTTCCTACGGACGCTGTAGTTCGTCAACAACGCTTAAAATTTATGTTTGATTATGTTCCTGACAATTACAATCCTAATTCAGCTCTCTGTGCTGCGCATTTTACGGAAGACAGCTTCCAGAATCTACACGAATTCAATGCCGGATTCACACAGAAACTATTACTAAAACATGGAGCAGTTCCAACTTTATAAACAGAGGCAGCAGCTGTTGGGCCACAACCTGTGAGTAAGATTTCATCATTTTAAATGTATTTGCATGTATAATTTCAGACGTAATGTTTTAGTTAGATCAAGGACGTAAACAAATGCCAGCGCTGGCTTTAGTAGCCAGTTAGTTAAAAGCTATTTCGTGTGTCTATGACAAACGCGTACAAACATTTTGGACCCGAATTAGTAATTATGTACTAATTTTGTAAATGTATTTTCCATGTATACTTTATGACGTAATTTTTCAAGTTGATCAAGAATGTAAACACAAGCCAGCACTGTTTGGTTAGTAGCCAGTTAGTTCGATGCTATTTTGTGTGTATAAGACAAACGTGTACAAACTTCAAAAAATGATATGTAATCACAACTTCCATTCAGAAACGTTTGTAAGAGCCGTGCTTGCGGAAGTTCTGCTTGACTCTCTTCATTACCGCTTTCTGGGTCTGATTCTGGCTCAAACTGATACGGCAATACTGACACCATTATTTACATTTGACCGAAGCACATGCAGCTGTCGCTCGTGAAGGTAATGGGCGTGAAGTTTCCGGACAACGTGCAGTACGCAGTTCAGCCAATCACAACACACCGGCCCAACTGACCAATCTGAGCCCATTATCTGTTTCTGAGGGAGTGGTTTCAGAGAATCAGGAAGTCAACCGGTCGTTCAGATGACAGGAGAAAGCGGCTTACAATAAAGGTGAAATATATGAAAAATAAGGTGTTTTTTTAACAAACGAAACACGAAGACATGTTATATTGCACCCCATAAACACAATCAAGCAAAGAAAAAAAGCAGTAAACCACCCCTTTAAAACACAGTCTTAAGGCCTAGTTGTTTCAGTAAATGCCTAGTTGTTCTAGTAAATGTCTTTGAGTCATTCATTAATTGAAAAGCTGATTCATTCAGGAATGAAGTAAACTGCTCTCTTTATGAATATGCAGGCTATTAAAGACCATATGTGACCCTGGAGCACAAAACTAGTTTTGTGTGTCTATTTTTGGAAATTGAGATTTATACATCATCTGAAAGCTGAATAAATAATCTTTCCATTGATGTATGGTTTGGACAATATTTGTCTGAGATACAACTATTTGAAAATCTGGAATCTGAGGGAGCAAAAAAATCTAAATATTGAGAAAATCTCCTTTAAAGTTGTTCAAATGAAGTTCTTAGCAATGCATATTACTAATCAAAAATGAAGTTTTGATATATTTACGGTAGGAAATTCACAAAATATCTTCATGGAACATGATCTTTACTTAATATCATAATGATTTTTGGCATAAAAGAGAAATCTATAATTTTGACCCATACAATGTAATTGTTGGCTATTGCTGCAAATATACCTGTGCTGCTTAGATGCAATGCTGACTTAAAATGCTAAATATTTGCTCTTCAGCGTTCCCACATCTCAGACCTCAAATACATCAAATATTAGATTTTGAAGTATAGAGTAAAAAACAAATACTATACAAAACTTCCTGAAACAACTAGGCCTTAAGACTGTGTCTTAAGAACTAATTTGACCAACTAGTAGCTGCCAAGCGCTAATCAGTTTTCCTTTTCCAATACAAATAAGATCAATCTACCTTTTTATGACTGAATTGAAAAAGCTATGACCAGTCTCGATGAAAAAAAATGAGATGACTAATTTTATGCAACCGGCCCCAGTTCTTTATTTACCCTTGTAAGACCGAAATAAAAATAAAAATTAAAAATAAAAAAACAAATAGGATTTCTCATTGGATCTAAGCATACCTCACAGGTGATCTATTCTGATCTCAAAAAAGTTGTCACTGAAAGGTGAGGAGTCTGCATCCATTTCATTCCGCTTTTGGTGCATAAACATTATATCGAATTCTTTATATCGCTTTATTGAGGAAAATTATATCACGGTAATAATCGTTATGGATTTATGGCCCAGCCCTATGTCTGATATCTGAAGACATACGCGTACCCAGCATCTGAGCGAACTGGGAGAAGGTGACGAGGCCGTCTCGGTCCTGGTCCAGCAGGGTGAAGGCGCGCTGGGCGACGGTGTCCGTGTGTGTCCCACAGCTCCACGGCGTCAGCAGCTCATACAGACTCTTAAACTGAGCTCGATCCACCACATAGCGCTCGGTGCAGCCGCCCGCCGCCGCCGCAGGAGCAGACGCAGACGCAGACGCAGACGCAGACGAGGAGGCGCAGACGCCCTCGCCCCAGTACAGACTGATGAAGTGCTCCGTCTGAAACACAAACCAGCCTCATTACTAGCTCACGAGCAGGGTTCGGGGAACTTACCTTCAAAATAATGCATTACAACATTGCATTGCACCCTAAAAAAAGTAACTAATTATGTTACTTAGTTACTTTTTAAATCTGGGCAGGGCTTCAGCAATAACAAATATCAAACAAATGTGTCGTTTTTGTTTAGTACGGTTGAATCTGATCATTGTAAGTTTTTTTTTAACCAATGTCTTTGCTGCTGACCTTCAATCTTTAATTATTTAGTCTTACTTACAATATCTAATTATTGCAGGTTTGTATAATATTCTGAGCTTGCGTTTGAGTGTTTGTATTGATTGTGAGGAACACTGACTGTGTTTGTGTGCAGGTGAGATGATAAATAATGTTGATATTTAGTCCAGAACTACAGTAAGATCATGTTCTTACTCCTGATCTCTCTCAACACCAGAGCCGTCACTCAATACATGACAAACACAGGAGCTGGAGTCACTTATTTAAAAAAGTAACTCAGATATTTCCTTCTGAATTAAAAAGTAATGCGTTACTTTACAAGTTACTTAAAAAAGTGATGTGATTGCGTAACTCGCGTTACTTGTAATGCATTACTCTCAACACGAAACCAAAAATCTAGTAGTCAGTACTAATACCACTAAAAGTACACGATAACAAGTCAAAACCACGGGAAAAAACAATAATAAACATTAACTCTTATTTAACATTAAAAAAACCACATTAGTGGCACATGGCCTTCAAATAATAAACACACATGCATACACTCACGGCTCACGCACGCATACACACCTTAAGACTAGCTGACAAAATTAACAGTAGTCACAAGAGTCAGTACAGCACCTTGAAGAGGTCGTAGAGCTCCGACAGATCTTCCTGCGACAGAGACACGTCCGGTGTGACCAACCGCAGCTGCAAACACACACACACACACACACACACACACACTTAACCTCAGGACACAGAGGTGTGCAGGAGTGTTTCAGAGCAGCTGAAGGAGTCTCACTGCGTTGTCTTTGGTGGTGTCCTCGTGCGCCTGCAGCACATGAACGCGGTGACGGCATCGCAGCATCTCCACGTGCTTCACCATCACTCCGCCGAATTTCTGACCGCAAGCAGAACAGACGATCAGATGAGCCAGAGCATCTCAGACTGGACACAGCAACAGGGCTCTACGCTTACTTTCTTTTAGGAGCGCTTGTGCTTTTAATTTAAAAATTTAGGACTCAAAAATTCTGATAATAAAAAAAAAAAAAAAAAAAAAAATCAACCTTCCTATTACGAGGTGATATTCTGACTCAAAGTGATCTACAGGGAATTTAGTTTTTACCTTTATAATGGCATTTTTCTAACTTTATTAAAAGTATGTCATCTTTTGTCAAATTCAAAAATATATTTATTTATAAGCTTTAACATTTTTAATTAAAACAACAGAATAAGAAGTAGAATAAGAATAAGAAACCAATAAAATTAAATCAGTATTTAAGAAATAAATTTGTACTAGAGGTGGCACAGAAGAACACAAGAGTGGCTTGTAGGTGTATTTTCAGACGTTTAATGAGGCTCAGAGGCGGCATGAGTGCAATTCATAAATTCATGTTGAGGTTAACGTTTTAAATATACAATTTTGAATATAGAAATATTTAATGATTTAAATAACAGAAAAGATACTTTAAAAATGAAATTAAAATTGCCAGCAGGTGGCGATAAGTCACTGATTTTAACATTGAATCCTTCATTTAATTGATTCGTTCGAACGGCCGATTCATTCATGAACAAGCATCTGTCTTTATGAATGGGGAATTGAATCGTTGACTCACTAGATTCATTTAAAAACGCAGTTCATTCATAAACGAAACACCGCTGTGTTTGAATGGAGATGTGCAGCGGCTCAGACGTGACTTTGTCTGAAACTAGTTTCATTGACGAAATAGTGCAAAATAAGGCAATAGTGTTTTAAACAACAACTGTTGTTCTCATTTGTAAATCGCTTTGAATAAAAGCATCTGCTAAATGACTGAATGTAAACTTTGTCCTTTGCTGCCTGTCTTGACCAGGACTCTCTGGCAGAAGAGATGCTGTATCTCAGGACCTTCCTGGTTAAATAAGTAAATAAATAACTGTGGAGTGTAGATGTGAAGTGTGTGACGCACACCTCGTACGCTTCAGTGATGAGCGTGGTGATGTTCAGATGAGGAGAAGCTCCTGCGTCTTCAGGACAAGCGTCTGACTCCTCCTCGTGTCTGACCTGCTCCAGGAAACTAACAACACACACAACCATCAGAAAACTCACCGAGCATCAGTCCGTGTTCAGAGAGATCGCTCACACACATCAGCACCACAGATTCAGCCAGGATTCACAACAATTAAAATGGCTTTTTATTTGTCTCTGACATTTCCTAAAGATCGACTAGTTTTTTTAGTGTTCATAAAAGAATTCTCGTTTAAACAGAGAACGAGCTGATAAGTTTGATTCATGTGAATCAGTTCAGTGAATCGATTCAAAACTCTGATTGCGTCACCGCTCAGAAACCATCACTGAAGGATCTCGGTGTTATTCATATTAAAGTATTTCTGTAAATATCTGCAGAGAAATATTACAGTTTATGGGTATGTACTGTTATATTGCTGCATATAAATGAAAATCAATAATCTGAAATATTAATGATTAATTAAATGTTTAAATATGAAATATTGGTGCATATAAATGAAAATGATTAAATATGAGATTTCATTATTAATGAAAATACTGATTATGAAATATTGTTGCATATTAATTAAAATTATTACATATGAAATGTTTCATGATTCATTAAATTATTTAATATGAAATACTGTTGCATGTCAATTAACACGATTAAATATGAAATAATTAATGATTAATGAAATTAAAAATGATTCATGTGTTCATTTATTTAAACTAGATTTTACAGTATTTTACCATTTACATGAAACATTTAGAATCTCCCTGAATATAATGAGTGACTGATTGAGTCTAATGATGAGAATTCAGTGAATCTGTGTCCCTGCAGCACAGAAGCAGTCATAAGCAGCACAGCTGTATCTGCAGCAATAGACAACAATACATTGTATGGGTCACAATTATACATTTCTCTTTTATGCCAAAAATCATTAGGATATTAAGTAAAGATCATGTTCCTTGAAGATATTTAGTAAATGTCCTACCGTAAATATATCAAAACTTCATTTTTGATTAGTAATATGCATTGCTAAGAACTTCATTTGAACAACTTTAAAGGTGATTTTCTCAATATTTTGATTTTTTTGCTCCCTCAGATTCCAGATTTTCTAATAGTTGTATCTCAGACAAATATTGTCTGATCATAACAAACCATACATCAATGGAAAGATTATTTGTTCGATTATCAAATCGTTGTGTGGTCCCGGCTGGCGTGGATCACCTGGTCAGGATCATGAGCGCGTGTCCGTCGTCGCTGCAGGTGGTCAGCTCAGCAGAGTTAGCGTCCAGCACCGCTAGTGCGATCTGGAAGACGGCTCTGATGCCGTGGTAGAAGAAGCAGTCGAGGACACACAGAGCGCTGCGGAAGGGCAGGACGCTCAGGAACAGCGTCAGGAACCACGTGAGCGACGCCGACGCCAGCGGAGAGAGGTCAGGAACACGCTCGGACAGCTCCGGCAGACGCTCGCGGATCAGCTCCTCGAACACCGACTGATCCACCTGAGCTCCTGACGGACAGGAAGTGACATCAAACACACACTTCAGGAGGAGCTGAGGGAACAAACTGTGCCATCAAACGTGCAAAGATGTTTGTACAATTTACAAATCTACGAATCGCTCATAGTTTCTGTACATTACATTTCAGGATTCCAGAAGAGCTGAATATTATTTGGGGTTTTCGCCTGAAGAAAAAAATGCTACTTAAAATAAACTAAACTAAACTAAATATAAACAAAACACTTAAATTTGTTTTATTTTTAAAGCTAATTGGCCATTTTCATTTAGTTTTCATTAACTTAAAATAACTAAAACAAAAATAAAAATAAAAAAGACATTTAAAAAAATAATTAATTAATTAATTAATTAATTAATTAAATTAATATAAAATCCACAACGGAATATCAAAAATAAAAACCATTATAGTATCTCAGTGATTCTGTTCAGAAATCAAAAATAAATAGGAAAGAAAAATAATATTGTGCTCAATAAATTTGCACAACTTTTCCAGCAAATTACTGGATGAAGATACACTGGTAAAATATATATATATATTTTACTTAACAATTCCACTTAATTGCGAGCTTGAAATAACTAGAAAAATGCATTAATAAATGTTAATATAATCAAATTGATAAATAGTTGGTTCATGTTAACTAAATGGAGGTAAGTTTTTTTATTTACATGTTTATTTCCAATATTTTCATTAATTGCTGTGTATACATTACTGAGGCAGTTCAGCTGTTTTTCTTTTTCTTGGTGTTTAACAAAACTTTAAAACCATAAAAAAAAGGAGTTAAGTAATGTTAACAAATTAAAAAAAAAAAAGTGTTACCTTTTAAAAAATGTCTATTTAATTTTTTATTATTTTTTATTAATAATGAAAAAGAAAAGGCTGCCTTGGAAACTAGCAGAAATAAAATAAGTTTTTTTTTTTTTTTTTTAATTCAGTTAAAGTTAACCTCACTTTATTTATTTTTTTATTTAAGTTGATTTTACTCTCTTATTTATTTTTTTTAAGGGTTTTAGTTTTAGTTACCTATAATAACCCTGTTTCTGAAATGTGGACTAGACCAGTTTTTTGCGGTTCTCTGAATCAGAGGCATCTAAAACATTTAGGAGTAATTTACCAGCTCCGACTGTAAGAATCAGCAAAGAGCTACACAGAAGGAGATCTGGCAGTGAAGCGCGCGGTGTTGGTGTAGAGTGATCGTGAAGCACACACCGATGACCCTGCGGTTGAAGTAGTCGGGCAGCATCCGCTCACACACAGTGACCAGCAGCCAGAAGGCCTCCTCCTCTTTAGTGTACAAGAGCATCACAGACGCCAGGATGTTCATGGACTGCAGAAAACACACATCAGCGCTCGCAAAATCACCACACTTCATTTATCTGATCAGAGTCTGCTAGGGCTGTGCAGTTAACTCTTTCCCCGCCAGCGTTTTTGCTGATTCTCACTAAAATATCATGGCTCCCAGAATATTTTGCTGTATGAATATCTCAACATGCAATACATCAAACCTCTAAATCTAAATGTTTTATTCTAGCTTCAAGCATTGTTTTTTATTTTTTATTTGATCAACACTTGAATGTAGGTAGGTTTCATAAAAAAGCAACATTTTGTACAAAATTGCATTTTTAATCAAATACTACATCTGGATCATATTCAGTAATATTCTCATATTATCACATCTCACAGCTTGCACAGGCCTTTAACACTTTCTGAATTGACATTCACTCTGTAACATTAGGCAGTTTTCATTAATATGCGGTTAGTGTTGATGATTGCATTATTTTTCATATGCATATGCTCACATATGAGATCACTCGTTTCTGCGTCTTCCTCGCCTGTGTTTTTGATCGAGTGATTCTCGACTCATTCAGGAGATGCGTGATAGCGCCCCCGAGCGTATAACAGCGAGAACACGGAAACACAGAAAAATCTGCGTTTGGCAGGGAAAGAGTTAATCGAAATACAGATTCGATTTCGGCCTCCAACGATTATGAAAATACAATAATCAAGATGAAACGATTATTGAGCCCCACTCTACGATTTATACGGTTTATAAAGTCACAACTGCGATACTCACAATTCTGACTTTATTTTTTTTTTATCAGAATTGCGAGTTTACATCTCATAATTATGAATTTTTAACTTGCAATTGTGAGTTTATATCACGCAATTCTGAGGAAAAAAAAGTCAGAATTGTGAGATAAAACGTTTTTGTTTAAAACGAGAAAATATGGGGCAAGAAAAATAATCTTGTTTAGCCTTTGAATTAAGATGATTTTTCTTGCCCCATTGGCAGATATTTTGCTTGTTTTAACAAAATTTTGATAATTTTTTCAGAAAACAAGACGTAATATCTTAACTCATTTTACTTGTCAAGTAAATGCATCTCAATTCAAGAATGTTTAGATATTAATACTAGAAAACAAGACAACGATACTAAGTATGAAAATCTTATTTTTTGCAGTGCGATTACAAATATTGAGCGAGATAACGGTGATCATGAGTTCTGCTCTAGCGTGCGCACCTGGCAGTAGCCGATGGCTGGGTTCCTGAAGGCGTAGGCGGTCAGCACGCGGCGCAGCGCTGAGATCCCCGTCTCGTTCTGGAAGGCCGGATGCTCCGGCAGCGAGCGGTGCAGATCTCGCTCGATCTCCTCGGTGGCGATGCTGGTTTCTCCTCTGCATCTCTCCAGCAGATCCGTGTAGTAGTTAGGATGAGCTGCCAGCGAGGAACACGCGTCTGAGAGACGACACACACAAACACACGCTTCAGAACGATGTGCAAGCCCGTTTCCAACAATACATTAACAAATTGCAACTTTTTCATCTCACAATTCTGACTTTTCTCAAAATTGCGTGATACAAACTCGTAATTCTGACTTTTTTGACACACTATTTTCCTATTTAACACTGTAAAGCTGCTTTGACACAATCTGTATTGTAAAAACGCTGTATAAATAAAGGTGACTTGACTTTTATTCTCAGAATGGCGAGATATAAACAAGATTATATCTTGAAATTCTGACTTTTTTTCTCAGAATTGTGAGTTTATCTCTCAAAATTGTGACTTTTTTCTTTTCTTTTTCTTGGGAGTCTTTTTTTCTCTCAAAATTGGACTTTATAACTCGCAATTGTGTATTATAAAGTAAAAGATAAGTCACAATTTTGAGATTTTGAGAAAATCTTTTCTTATTTTTTTATTTAGTGGCAGAAACGGGCTTCCACAGAATGATGTGACAAAGTAATATTAAAAGAAAGGACGGAAAGGAAAGGAACTTTTCCCTGAGCTGTAAATGAGTTTATCTGGAATGACTAGAGTTTTCTTCCCAGAACTCTCTGAATGACACACAATATTCCTCACATTAAACACAGAAACAAAAATACGAGGATCCAAAAGTCACTAACCACAATGTGCCTCGATGTTTGTGTTTTGACTCGCCTTGTGCTGATTGATATTAATAAAGATCAGACAATAACTCCATGGTCATAGGAACAAAAATCTATTTTAATACAAATAAGGTGAGAATGGTCGTAAGAAATATTTACCAAACATTTAATTTCGGATCATGGGTTCACACAGCACGCAGAGGGATATTAATGACCACCAGATTCACATGAAGTTACTGTATTTTACTTTTTTTCTAATTATTTGAGAAAATTAATACACTACTGGCCAAGAATTTGGAATAATTAATATTTTTAATGCTTTTGTAGTAAGTCTCTTCTGCTCACCAAGACTGCATTTATCTACTAAAAATACCATAAAAATTGTGAAATATTATTCTAATGTAAAACAGCTGTTTTCTATGTGAATATGTGTTAAACTGTAATGTATTTCTGTGATGCGCAGCTGTATTTTCAGCATCATTACTGCAGTCTTCAGTGTCACATGATCTTCAGAAATCATTCTGATATGCTGATTTCTGATTATTATCAATGTTGAAAACAGTTGTGCTGCACAATATTTTTATGGAAACTGTCATACATTTTATTTTTCAGGATTCACAGATGAATAGAAAGTTCAAAAGAACAGCATTTATTTGGAATAGAAACATTTTGTAACATTATAAATGTCTTTACTGCCACTTTTGATCAATTTAACACATCCTTTATAAATAAAAGTATTCTTTTTTTTTATCTTTCTCCAAACATTTGGTCAAAACACAACAGTTTTCAACATTGATAATAATCAGAGATGTTTGTTGAGCAGTAAATCAGTATATTATTCTGATTTCTGAAGATCATGTGACACTGAAGACTGCCGTAATGATGCTGAAAATACAGCTGCACATCACAGAAATAAATTACAGTTTAACACATATTCACATTGAAAACAGCTAGTTTACATTGTAATAATATTTAACATTTTTTACTGTATTTTAGGTAAAATAATTTGAGTAGTTATTCTAAACTTTTTATCAGTAGTACAATTTATTTCAAAATGAGTTACATAATTGTGCAGCATGTGATAAAACTCTTGTAACCAAATAAGCGTGTTGATATAAGCATCTCTACACAAAGCAGCAGAAGAGGAAGTAAGTCTGGACAAATATAGAATGACTAAAAACACCATGGAAGTGACTTTCTTTTGTTCTGTGTCACCATGTCAACTTCTCTCTTTCTTCATGTCCATCTCTCACCGGAGAAGTTGAGCCACAGCTCTCCGCGCAGAGACTCGGGGATCCCCAGCGCCACCAGCTTACGGATTTTATCCGTGCGGAACATGTGAACGCCGCGACCGAACTCAGTGAAGTGATCCTCCCACAAACGCTCTCGAACCTGCTCCATGTTCTGATGGAGACAAAAACATGTTCAGCCCACAATACAACAAAAAGAGGAACTACATGCAAAACTGCATTTTGCATAAAGCCTATTTTTAGAAGACTTAAAGGGACAGTTCACCCAAAAATGAAAACCGTGTCATCACTCACTCTCCCTCAAGTTGGTCCAAACCTGTAAGAGTTTCTGTCTTCTGCTGAGCACAGAAGAAGAGATTTCGAAGAATGCTGGGAACTAAACAGATGCCGGCAGCCATTGACTTCCATAATACAGAAAGAAATAATACAGAAGTCAATGGGGACCAGAAGCTGTTTGGTTACCAACATAATTGGAGCAACATGAGGGTGAGAAAATTATGACAAAATGGGTGAACTTTAAGATTTTTTTGTATTGTGACATAATTTTTATGGCAATTAAACACAATTTATCT
>CM071946.1:37110663-37125663 GCA_036784905.1 Acrossocheilus fasciatus | reverse complement strand
TGCTTTTTTCCATATAGATACATTTATGATCCATTTATGGTGCTTTTTTCCATATTGATATATTTATGATCCATTTATGGTGTTTTTGTCCATATTGATACATTTATGGTGCTTTTTTCCATATTGATACTTTTATGGTGCATTTTGTCCTTATTGATACATTTGTAATAAATGTATGATGCTTTTTTCCATATTGATATATTTACGATACATTTATGGTGCATTTTGGCCTTATTGATACAATTATTATACTTTTAAAGTGCTTTTCATTTTTAGGTGAACCCTTCCTATGACACAGCTGATGATCTCTGACTGCTGTGTGAGGACTCTGTACCTCTGCGAGGGGTATGATGAGAGTACACTGGCCCTCCTCACGGCTGCTGAAGCACAGATACCCGTCTGTGGTGTAGACAGTGCCCGGTGTGTGGCAGCGGGCGTGAGGAGTCCAAACCGAGCATGACATCACTTCCTGCAGACGCTCAGCCCGTGGCAAGCCAAAGAGAGAGAGCACATACTGCCTGAGAGCCTGTTCCTCCAACACCCTGTGAGAGACACAAAACACACACAACCCTGATCATGCATCAGACTCCACGATAATGCTGAAGACTTCTGCAGACCTGACCATTAACATCAAAAGAACCGCTGTTTATTTGTAGATCGGAAATAGAAAGATTCTGATCACCAAAGCAGCAGAGAACAAACCCACTGCTCTATAAATACACACGCAAATGCAGTTTTCACACCCATCACACACCTACAGCACCAGCATGAGTTTACATGCAGCTACAACCCACACACTCTGACTGCTGCGCTTAGAACCATTCACTGTCCATTAACAGCTCTAATGCAGCTGCTGTTGAAATTTGATTCACAAACATCATCATCTCTATATTCTGCAGACTGTCGTTCTCTGTTCTGCTTTACTTGTTTTCACTGTCTTTCTGGTACATGAACTTCCCCTTTAGTGAAGGAAGTATACAAGAATCAAATCCCTGCTGATGACTGGCTGGATAGAAAGTAAGATATTCAATGAGGCCAATAAAACAGATGATTCATAAATGATGCCTTACTTCATCACAATACGTGACACAGATGTAGATGTGTTTGTGGATATAGATATGATTGTTCATGTAGATGTGATTGCACATATACAGTGCTGCTTGACAGTTTGAAAACCCTTCAGAATTTTATATATTTCTGCATAAAATGACGCAAAACATCATCAGATTTTTATATAAGTCCTGAAAGTAGACAAAGAGAACCGAATCAAACAAGTGAGAGAAAAATATTTTCTTTGTCATTTATTTATTGAGAAAAATGATCCAGTGTTACATATCTGTGCGTTGCAAAAGTATGTGAATCAGCAGCTGGTGTGACCCTCTTTTGCTGCAGTAACTGAAGTAACTCAAGTAAAGTTTCTTGTAAATGCTGATCAGTCCTGCACAATAACATGCTTCAGTCCATTCCTCTGTGATGATGGTGGGTTTCTCCTTCCACAACATTTGAATTGAATTAAGGTCTGACTCAGCCGTTCCAAGACATTAACTTTGTTCTTCTTGAACCACTCTTTGGTAGAATGACTTGTGTGCTTGGGGTCGTCGTCTTGCTGCATGACCCACGCTCTCTTGAGACTCTGTCCTTAAACAGATGTCCTGAGGTTTTCCTTTAGAATTTGCTGGTATAATTCAGAATTCATTGCTCCATCAATGATGGCAGGCTGTCCTGGCCCAGATGCAGCAAAGCAGGCCCGAGCCATGACACCAGCAGCACCATGTTTCACAGACGAGATGAGATTCTTAAGATGGAATGCAGTGGTTTATTCTCCAAACATAATAGCTTTCCATTTAAACCAATAAGTTCTATTTTGGTTTCATTCATCCATTAAACCTTTCTCCAATAATCCTTTGGCGTGTCCACGTGATCTTTAGCAAGCAATTTTCTTTTTGGAGAACAGTGGCTTTCTTCTTGCAGCTCTGTCATGCACACCATGGTTGCTCGGTGTTCTCCTGACGGTGGGCTCGTGAACATTATCATTAGACAATGTGAGAAAGGCCTTTAGTTGCTTAGAAGTTACCCTGTTTGTGGATTCACTTCCACAAACATGATCAGACTGTGACAGATCCCTGTTCTTTGAATGAAACGGGTCACGTACTGACATTTGATAGTCATTGCACCGACTAAAAACACCTCTGCACAGATGGACTCTAATTTCACCTTTTCACCTACTTTTGCAACGCACAGATATGCAATACTGGATCATTTTCCTGAATAAATAAATGAAAAAGAAAATATTTTTGTCTCATTTGTTTGACTGGGTTCTCTTTGTCTACTTTCAGAACTTGTGTGAAAATCTGATGATGTTTTGGGTCATATGTATGCAGAAATATAGAAAATTCACAAACTTTCCAGCAGCACTGTAGGTGTGAGTGCAGATGTGGATGTGAAGCAGACGTTCACCTCTTGGTGATGTTGGTGGACTCCAGCAGCGACTGGTCGAGCGTGAGTCCACCGCTGTCCAGCAGCCTGCGGAGGGCGATGTCAGCCAGCTGACACATGACCCTCATCACCTCATCCACGTTCAGAAACATGGAGAAATCCCTCGTTTTCCGTCTGGTGTGAACACGGATCACGTCCGTCAGCAAACCCACCGACACACGCTCCAGCCGCGTCACTTCAGCCCACGGGACTAACAGCTTCACTGAGCGCAAAAACACCGCGCACGAGTTACACACGCGGCACGAAGATGCAAATCAGAGCATTTCATTCATTATTTCTAGGGATGCACCGGAATGAAAATTCTTGGCCGAAGCCGAAACCGAACAAAATGAAACACTTTTTCATGTTTTTTTCCCCATTTTTTCCCCCCCTGGCTTTTTCCTGTTTTCTCTTGCTTTTCAAAGAAAAAAAAATCAATTACAAAACAATTTACAAACATTTTTTTTAACATTCTGGCAGACATTATACCAACAAAGCTCAATTTAACTTAAGATTAATAAGTTAGTAAAACAGTATTTTTTGGCCATCTTCTTGAATCAGGAGTGTATGTTTTTTACTGTACAAATAAACGCAGCCCTGCTGAGCAGAAGAGACTTCTTTTAAAACATTAGAAAATATTACTGATCACAAATTTGAATACTATGTGTGAATGTTATAATAAATGTATTAATAGAGCTGTTGTAATTATTATTGTCTACTTTTTTATTTTATTTTATTTTACAGGACAACAGTAAAGTTACAAAACTATGAATGTTGATGGAGTTTTTGCTTTTTCTCAGCTTTTATTTTGGCAGAAACCCGCAGGAAGACCTCAGTGCTTCTTTTGGTTGACAGCAGCAGATTTATAAATGATTCTCATTATGAATCTGGGAAGAGGTTTGTGGCACGTATCACGCTGTCACATGCCTCTTGAACCCTGCCTAATGAGCTCGTGCAGCGCTGTTTGAATACATGCAATTCGTGCTTGTGTTAGAAAACATAACATTCTGCAGTTTATTACATTGTTTAAGGCCATTTCTCGATTTCATCATCATACAGTAACCACCCTTCCTCTTCTCAAAGACATGAGATGCAGTGCTAATCAGTCTCTCGCTGTCGGTGCTTGTAACGATTTTGAAGTCTTTCTCAGACACTTCTAAATGCTTCCACACTGCCAGTGTGTTTGCAGCATTAGTGCACGCCTCTATTTGATCATGTCACGCCATTGATCAGTACAATTTATCTTATTTTCGAAAGAGCTTTTTTTTTGCTGTTTTTGGCCGAACATTCGGTGCATCCCAACTGATTTGATTTCTCACCCTCTTTGCCCAGTAGGAAGGAGTAGAAGGCGATGTGGTTGGTGGTGAGGTACAGTGAGCCCTGGCGTGGTACTCGACCCTTCCAGCAGCAGCAGGAGTAATGCGTCACCAGTTTCTCTCGATGAGGGAGGCCAAAGCGCTGCTCGAACCGCGCCAGATCTTCCCGGAAGCGTGCCGGATCATCCTCCCGAGCAGCCTGGCCGCCCAAAACCTCCTCAGCGATTAAACCCTACATCAAAAATACAGAGATATTTAGTGTCCGAACTGAATGTGATGTTTGTGTGTGTCTTTAGGGAGGCCACACCTTCACTTTGCCCTGTACAAAACTGGCAGCGTCTTCTTTATTCTCAAACACAGCCATGTACGGCAGCAGGTTCTGATCCAGCCATTTCCAGTGTTTCTGCACCTCCTCTATCGTGGCTCCTGGAAGCACACACAGATAATAACCTCATTCAATTCTTTGTTTTATGCCTTCATTTAATTGCCAGCATTTTGATAATGATCTTATAAAATAACCCCCCTCCCCCCACAAAAATAAATCTGACAACACATAATTTCTGAAAAAATAAAACATTTCATAGGGCCTTATTATCATTAAAAAATGTTTTTTTTTTGTTTGTTTTTTAAAGTAAAAGTTTTATGAATGCCATTGATTAGATATGATTTTTGTAAAATACATTTTTTGTGTAATAACTAATTAATTAGACATGTTTTCTGATAACTTAAGCATTAAAATTGAATCTAGAAAAATTATTAAAAGAATTTGAGAAAAATAAAAGTGAATTTGGGAACTTTTAATTAATTATATAAATTTCATGATTTCAATTAATTAGACTTATTTTTTGATTACTAAAATTGAATTTAACCATTCAAATGGAATACAGAAAAATAAAAATGGAAAAAGTATTACAGAAAAATTAAAACTGAAACAAAACTTGGGTCAAAAATAAAACACACAGATAATACCGTGACACACGTGTGTGAGTGACTGCGTGACACACTGGTGTTTATGAAGAGAGAGTGTCACACGAGTGTGAGAGACGCAAACACACTGAACACGAGCTCTCACCGCTGGCTATGACCCAGCTGACCTGCGACCCCGGAACATGCAGAACGATCCGGAACGGGGCCGCGCGCGCATTTGAGTCCAACACTGTGTCCAACGCTCCCACCAGCAAACCTGCAACACACAACACACACACACAGCACTGAATAAATCACTGACAACTTACAGGGCCTTACGATTGCCACAATTTGCAGAATTTGGATAAATAAATCAAAAGGTAATATTATGTTATATTACAACACTTTATATTGTTGCATAGTGATGTGACAGAACAATAAATTCAGAATAAATAAAACAGATAAAACAGCATTTCTGGAAAAAAAATTGAATTCTTAGGGCACTATTATTGTAAAAATGTTAATAAATGATTAAATTCTTAAAGTTTTATGAAGTCAATTGATTGAAAATGTAATTAACCTATTTAAACAGAATCCCCAAAAAATTAAACAAATAAATAACATAAATTTCATGATTTCAATTAATTAGACATGCTTAACCATTAAAAAAAAGAAGAAAATCAATCAAAACATGAATTTGGGAAAAATAATAATTTTAATAAAAGTTTGGGTACTTAAATTGTTGGTAAATTGTATAAGTTTCATGACTCAATTAATTAGGCATGATTTTGATTACTAAAATTGAATTTAACCATGAAAATGTAATACAGAAAAATTAAATATGAAAAAAAAAAAGAATTTGGGAATTTATATAAACAGAATGTGAAAATATAAAAGACATTTCATAGGGATCTAAACATCCTAAATTAAACAACCAAAAAAGCCTCCAGAAGCACGACTGATATCAATAGTATTGTTGATGAATGTGTGTTTACAGGGCCACAGCTGTGTGCCGCATGAGTTATTATTATACCACACCTCATATGGCCTGATTTAACATTAGCATCATGAGAAAGTTTCACTTTCCTATTCAAGCTGCAGTCAGCCGAATCAACACAGGACAGACACACAGCAACGCTGATCAATAAAGCACTACAGATGTTCACAGGCGTGCTGTCTGAAACAGACATGAACAGATAACAGAGTAAAGGTGGCTTTCCTGAAGTAAAACACTTCTTTTCTCTACGCAAAAAACCTGAAAGCATGCAGATCATTCCAGAGAACTACCATGAACTTCATGAAAACACGTCTTTCTATTGAGCTTCACAAAAGACAAACGAACACTTGAAGCAATCAAGTGATTCAGATGAGCTGATTCTTTTAATAAAAGTTTGAATCGGTCTGATGAATCCTTCACTGAATCTATGAATACCATGGGGTTTATTCTTATAGCCAGTGATGTATTCAATAGTTTTATATAGCATCATAGACTGTGATTTGATTCAGTCTTGTCTTTGTTTGCTTGAATCAAATGTTGCGATTCATCTGGAAGTTGGTTGGTTTGGTTCATAAAGCCCTATGGTTTCAGTGAATCCAGTCATAAAAATGGAATTTACAGTAGAACACCGAATGTCACAGAATTTGGCTTATTTTGAATGAATAAATCAAAAGTAGGCTGTACACTTAACCAAACTGTCTGTGTGTGTGTGTGTGTGTGTGTGTGTGTGTGTGTGTGTGTGTGTGTGTGTGTGTGTAAGAGAGATTATTAAAGCACAAGAATACTTCTTTTGAAACATTAAATCTCCTTTTTATTATCAATAAATAAATAAATAAAAAACTTAATAAATTGTAGTTTTGTGATTTCAATTCATGAGACATGCTTACTGCTTATGCTTATATGTGTATAATAAAACTAATTTCATAGGGTCCTACGTACATGCCTAACAACTCCATATTGATTTTAAATAAAATATTGTATTGTATTGTATTGAATACAGTGTCCTCTGACTCTTTATCCTCCTGCGGAGACGAAAGCAAAGCAAAAGCGGTTGAGTGCACTCAATGACAGCGAATGAAGAAGACTCGTAACGTTCATCACAGACCGCTTGAGCTCTCTAAAATCATGCAAATCACACTAATTCAGCATTTCCTCCTGCTGATAGAGAAGCAGAAGCGCTTGTGTGGAATAACAACAGCGTCTGCTAAAGCAGATCAGACTGAACACAAACATTCACAAACACATCATGCATTGCTCAGAAGAGTTCATAGCCTTTTAATTCAGGGTTGGCTTTATCTCAGATGATTCTCCTTTAAAATATCTGGAAACTTTAAAAGTTTTTCAAATATCTTCAAAACTTTTAATAAATTGTTAAATTGTATATATTTTTATCATTTTTATTAATTATACATGCTTTTTGATTGCTAAAGTCAAGTCATCTTTATTTACATAGCGCTTTTACCAATACAGATTGTGTCAAAGCACTTAACAGTATCAAATTGGAGGACAGAGTGTCAGTAATATATAATGATAAGATTAAACACTCAATTTTCAGTTAAAGGCATTTCATTATTGAATTCAGAGATGTCATTGTCTAGCTCAGTTTAGTTTAAATAGTATCTGTGCAATCAAATCAACGATAGAAATGAAGTGTCCCCAACTGAGCAAGCCAGAGGCGACAGCGGCAAGGAACCAAAACTCCCTCCGAGACAGAATGGAGAAAAAAACCTTGGGAGAAACCAGGCTCAGTCGGGGTCAGTTCTCCTCTGACCAGACGAACAGCAGTTCAGTTCCAACCGCAGCCATGTCAGATTGTGTAAAGGGCTTAATAACTTATTATTTAAAAAATAGTTAAAAAAAAAAACTAATATATTTATAAAAATAATGTATTTATAAATTTTTCATATTTGTATATTATTGTATATTTGTTTTTCTAAAATGTAATACATTCATTAAAATGGAATTTGTCAAAAAAATAAATAAAAAATAAAATAAAAAAATGTATATAGGGCTGCACGATATTGGAAAAAACTGGCATTGCGATATCTTTTTTTCTGCGATATATATTGCAATGTGTGGAATTACAGGATTGGTCATCAGATGTATTGAATTGCTCAAATTAAATAGATGATCATTTTAGAATATTTGGGGTGATTTTGTAGGCATCTTCATAGAAAATAAATTTGATAAAAATCCTAAGTATAATAAAATCCTGAAAAATTACTTTTTGCCTCATTTTGGGTTGTTTAATACACTATTTGACTCACTTTATTCACTATTAATTCAGGCAAATCAAGAATGTAATATGTTATGATATTAATAATGGATGTTGCTTCTTATATACATGTGTGTTATCTCGTCCCGCTCGCATAAAAGTAGCCAATATAGAGTTTTTTCAGTACATCAATGACATTTACATAAAATAGTTCTATAACATCTATTAACTTGCACTAAATCCCAGCATAAACACTTCCAATAAAACGTGTGTTATTTACACTAAGCAGCATTCACAAACCACTGTTATTTCTAACAGAAAAGCAAGCATAGAGTGCTGCGTGCATGGTTTGGCAGAAACCATCTCAGCTCATCGCGATCTCACGAAGCTCCGTTATAACACAATCAACATATGCACAATGAATCTTTCACAACGTCTACACCTCGTGTGTTATAATGAGAGGATCTGTGCACAATTTTTAGCACCACGCTGAATTTAATAAGTTAATAAGACATGCTTTTTGATTGGTACAATTTAGTTTAATCATTAACATGGAATCCAGAAAATCTAAAAACGAGAAATCAGAAGTTGTGGGGGGGTAAAACAGAATAGAATTTGTGAAAAAATAAAACAGACAAGAAAGTATTTATTAAAAAATAAAGCATTTTATAGGGCCCTCTCATTAATTTTATTAATTGTTAAAGTTGCATTATTTCAACTGATCAGACGTGCATTTTGCTTAATAAAATTTAAATACACCATTAAAATAAAAATCCAGAAAAAAAAAGGAATTTGGGGGGGAAATAATTTGGAAACTATTAATAGATTGTTGTTAAATTGTATGTGTTTTTATTATTTCAATTAATTAGACATGCTTTCTAATTGCACAAATTTAATTTAACAAAGTTAAAGACACAAATGAGCTCGTTGAGAAGTAGAATGAGTTCATACTGAGATCTTTTAAAGAGATCTCATCCGTGATGTTTCATGGAAGATCAGACTGTTTCTCACACACACACACACACACACAGTAAATCACACACACACACACGCGGTTATTAAGCTCATTTCTGATACACAATCTGACTAGCAGCTAATCAAACATGCTCAAATCTTTCGATCATCCAGGCCACAGCAAACACATTCAGCAGGTGAAGTTTTTTGTGAAGTTCAGAAGATTCTGGAAACACTCAGCGTGAGACGATAAGAGTCTGATGTTTGTCTTCCAGATCCTGATCCTGAACACACAACACAGACAGAGAAAGAGGAGAAGACAAATAACCGGCTCTCCTGGAACGAGTCCCAAACACACACACACACACACACACACGTCCTCAGGGTAAAGCTACCCTTTACTGTCCAGACCTGATCAGATCTATGAGGAAGAGTTTCAGACACTAACAGATTGATTTATAACCCAAACAACTCTGACAGTGATATTACATCAAATCTGTATTTATGAATAAAACAACACACCATGAAAGTCACAGACGCGGCTCCTAAGCAATCGGACACTTGAGTTCTACAGAGACATCTTAAGAGTGTTTGTTAAACACAAAACAGAGCAGAGCGACGGGACTCGTTACACAACAACACCTCAAGTGACTTACTGCTCCTAGAAAATCATTACCTCCATAAAAACACTACAAACTGCTGAAAACATGATTCTGAGACTCAACAGATCGAAAGGTATCATGTAAACTAAGGTTAATAGTTAGGCCTAACACATACACAAATTTATATTTTATTCATTTTATTTATTTAATAGGTCAATAGTTCACACACACACAACTATTAAAGTTAATAACTAATAATTTCATTTATATATTTACATACATTCATTTATATAAATATACATTTTATATATTTATTTATATATGCATTAAATATATGAAGTAAAAAATAAAACTGAAGGACTAATATCTATATAGCTACAGTTAAAAAAAAAAACAAAAAAAAAAAAACACTTTTAATGCAAAACAGGTTGTCAAGCTGGTTTCAGATGTGTGTGATTAGTACACTGGTTAGTTGTCCTGATCCTGAATCATCCAGTTTGTAAAATGAGCTAGAATAGAGTTAAAGAATCAATCCCTCATCAATCTCATAATCATAAAGTGATTTGTTCAGCTCATAAACACACAATCAGTTCAGTCTAACTAGTTTCTGACAGATCAAATATTGTAGACTATAAGTTAGATGCCTCAGATCATCAAAACATACTACATTCGTGTTAAACATCAGAAAGAGCCAAGCGTCTGTGTTTAATGTCTGTCACTTACAGAAGCATCAAAGTGAAAGTACAAGCTGATCTTTGAGCTTCATTACCTCATCTTAACAGGTAATTCTGCACTTCATAACAGATCCAAATAAACCAGGTGACCGTAAAACACACTGCGGCTCATAATAAAGAGCTTTTGCAAGAAATTGTGGGAAAAACAGTGACAAAACAGCAAAAATAAACGAATCTCAGTTATTTTGAGAGCAGAGGGGATGTTTATAGCCTTGTTTTGTTCTCGGTCTTCTGTCAGAAACCTTCAGCTGATGATCTGAGAGCCACAGAAGCTCTTATGAGTGTTTGTTGTGATCTGTTCCATGAAGGAAACTCCCAGCAGAGACAAAGGAGAAAACCAGACTGACTTCAGATCAAGAGATTTACCTCAGAGCGGATCCAGGCTTCGTGGGAATGTGATGTGGGGACTCACCTGTGATTTTGCCCCCCGTGTCTCCATGTCCTCGTCGGTGCTGCAGAAGGAAATAATCGTTGGATCTGTCCGTCACCCAGAGCTTGAGCGCGTTTTTCAGCGCGACTTCTTCAGGAGTGATCCACATCCTCACTCACACTAGCGCGGCTCGTCTTGTTGTTTCTAGTGCGCACTAGTCTCCTATTCCGCCCATAACTGCAGTTCCTCTTTCAGCGACTGTTTATTTCCGCTTTTTCCAGCCTTTCCTGCTCGCGGTTCCGGCGAGGGAAGTTTCATTTCACCGCCTGCGGTTTTCCTCACGAATAAACGCGCTTCATTCGGTCGGCGCGGGAATTTCGCTGACTGGCGGGAATCAACCGACGCTTTTTATCACTGATTCGTGCAGATGTTTATGAAAAGTAATTTTACATGTGCTGAGGTGAGATAAAATCCTAGCGTCGTATTCGAGCTGCGGAAAGTAGATTTTAATATCGCAAATAAACTTTCGCTACTTAGAAACACACCTGTCTCTGTGAGTGACAGCCGCTACTCCAATCAGAAGACGTCTCTGCCTGTCAATCATTCGCGCGCTCTGTCCGTGGGGGCGGGGCTTTAGAGAGAGGGGCGGGGCGTTACTGGATTCTGTGATCGATAACTCACCAAAAATTATTAAATTTTGTATATTTATAAGAATAATTATATTGTATTTAAATGTATATATGCAAACAATTTGCAATCTAAAAGTCCAAGATTGTATTTTACACAATTATATGCATTTTTATTAAAAAATAATAAAAACACTAAATTACAACTCGGAGAAAAGATGTTTTAGTTAAAAATATAGGTACATTATAAAATTTGCTTATTATATATAATAACATAATTTCTTATTCACAAATCCTAATGGGCATCACAAAAATACCTCCTTTTAAAACAGAAGTAGTTCACTATATACATAACAGGAGAGAAAGAAGAACATAAAACATTTAAATAAGTACAAATAAATTATATCAATACAGTTTTTACATTTAAGTAAGTTTTAAAAAATAATATATTAAGAAACAATAAAGTAACTTGCATTAGATCTGAGCAATAAGACATAACAAAGCCAAAAAAAAAAAAAAACTATTAATTAACTGTAAATTACTTAAATGCATCCTTAAATCTATTGGTTTATAATGCACATCTTGTATGACAGGTTATTTGCTTATGAATATAATATAAAGCTCACATAAATATAAATATGCTATAAGAACATTTTTGCTAAAGTTCCCCGGCATTAAGTTATGAAGAAATTATTTCAGAATGTTCAAAACGTTTTGTTTTTTTTCGTTTTTTTTTTTACTTTTTTGTCTTGGTTATAAACATTTAGGGAACATTACATTTCAGCATTTTGTAAACACTGTGAGAAAGCTACTTCTGAACGTTCATTTAAAAAACACGAAAGTCCAACTAAAACTTCAGAAAAAGTTCCGTGAAGGATGTAAATAAGGGTAAATTTCACCTTCATAAAGCCAGAACTATTCATTGTAAACCTAACTTTAGAATGTTTTCTTCTGATGTAAAATCTTTTTTCACTTCTTTTAAGAATGTGTCCAAACCTTTGAATTTAAAGGCTTCTAAAAACTTTTAACATTCTTGAAAATGTTGTAAGGTATTTGTAAAAGTTTTTCTATTTTTTTTCTATTTTTTTTTTTATTATGCTGCTTTGTGTAGCCCTTATATCTACATGTGATGATGTCCGGATGCCCCTTGTTAAGTTTCAAATATTGTAATGGTTTGAAATGCAATAAAAAAAAATAAATTAAAAAAAAAAGGATGTAAATAATGTGCTTTGACTACATTGACCAGATCACATTAAACACACGTTCTGTTAACTTTACCAGAATTTTGCCAGAAGTTCTAAGATGTATATTTTCTTTCTCCTTTTGTTCTCTTCTATTAATATTTTTAAATCCTTATGTTTATCGAGATTTGATTTGTTATTATCGATTATTTTCATGGTTGTTTGTGATGTGTTCAGAATTGTGAGGATACATTCCTTCACTTTGATTTCAGAGACAGTAAATACTGGTTTATGGTTAATAAACTATCGGTGAACATTAATAATAAACTATTTGGGTGAAAAATTCTATCTCTGTTTACTGAACGCGCGTCAGTCTGTCACGCAGTGCGTCATCTGATTGACAGCGCGTCTGGGCTCACGTGCGCTGCGCTACAACACCATATATGGACATTCAGAAACACGCCGGAAACAGGTGCAACACTAATAATCGTCCTACGCGCTTCTCGTCCGCTCGACTTTAAATGTTCGCATTAATCATCTCGTGTACGTATGAGTTTTTGTCGTGACGCTAAAGCGTTCGTTTTGATTCCTCAGCCGATATATTGATAAAAAAGCATGAAAAGATGGGTGTTTGTTTATTTCTCGTTAGGGTGTTCGGCCGGAAGAGTTTGAGCGGCGCTCCTTCTGTTTCCGGTGCAGTGAGAGCAGAGGTGTGATTCACACAGCAGAGAAACAACAGCTCAGACATGCAGGTTTGTGTCTTTTAAAATAACTATATTATAGTTTGATTCACGTTATATTGGAGCTGAAGTATTCGTTGATTTGTGTTTCGTCGCGTCTGTGCGATTGATGATGATGATGATGATGATAGTTTATTGTTGACTGCTTCAGTCTATATCGTTACTCACATCCTGAAAACTGTAGAATCTGTCGTTGTTGATCAGTTTTCTTGGGCTGGTGTTAGTTGTAGTTGTCAGTGCCAGAGCTAATATCAAGGAAAATGTCATTTCCAGGCGTGGAAGACTCATGTAAATCAGTGTTTCTGGAGGGATTCAATGTGAATGTTTATAGTTGTATTACAGTTAGTGTTATTATACTAAACTAAAACCAAAAATAAAAACATTTTTTGATAACTGAAATGAAATGAAAAATAAACTTGTTTTACTTCAGCTAATTGCCAGAGCAGCATTTCTCATTTTTGTTTTAATTTTAAATTTAAGTATTAAAATAAATAAAACTAAATCTGAAATGAAAATTTCTTAACTATATAGATTTATATAACAAAAAAAAAACCCCACACACATCAAAATATGAAAGTCTGTTTCTGCCACGGAATAAAAAATTTTTTGATACTTTGTCTCTCAACTCTGACTTTTCTTCTCAGGAAGCGTGAGTTTATATCTGGCTGTTTTTATCTCAGAATTCCTAGAAAGAAAAGTCAGAATTATGAGAAAAAAGTTGCAGTTATCTTTTATTATTTTTATGACGTGGGAACAAGATTCCATAACAAAATGACAAACTTTAACTAAAATTAAATTGGAAATGCTAAATATAAAAACAAGAACTAATTCAAAGAATGAATAAAACTATAATAGTATCTCAGTGGCGCTGAAACAGCAGTGAGGGTCTCGGAGACACAGATAACTGATGTGATTGAGCAGTCCCTGTAATATCAGTGTGATGTAAAAGCCTTGCTTCAGTGAACTCTGGAGCTGCAGTCGTGTGTTTGATGATGTTTCTGGGTTCTGAATGTAGGATCCGAACGCAGACACCGAGTGGAATGACATCCTCAGAAAGAAGGGCATCCTTCCTCCCAAAGAAGCTCCTCCGGCGGAGGAGGAAGAGGAGGAGCAGCTTCATCAGACGCAGTCCGTCGGTCAGTCACCGGTCCTGAGAAGCAGCCAGCGTAGGGACTGTGTGACGCGCGAGCTGATTTATATTGTGTTGTTCTGCAGTGAAGACGTACGAGAGCATGACTCTGGACGAGCTGGAGGAGAACGAAGACGAGTTTAATGAAGAAGATGAGCTGGCCATCGAGATGTACAGGTACAGCGCTTTACATCGGTCACTGACCACTTACTCCAGATTTTTATACTTTTATGTCATTTCATTTATATTAATTCATTTGATCATTTCTTATTATATTTCAAATATAATGTTATCTCATATATACATATATCGTTCATTTGCAAAAATGGATAACTCCGATTTTAATTATTTTCAAAAATCATGTTTTTTTTTTTCATTATGCATTCCATTTAATCTCAATCAAAATGCAGTTTGGTTATTTTGATTAGGTTAAAAAATAACTAATACAGTTAACTGACACAATAAAAACATGGTAACATAATAAAAAGCATTATTTTTGAAAATTTTAAAAGATGGAGTTATCTGTTGTTGCAAGTAAACTATTCATATATAAAAACTCAAAATTTTCAAGATTTTAAGATTACAGTTTGAAAGACTAAAATCAGAAACAAAAAATGACTAAAAACAATAGACATTTAAAAAAGGTAACACATTTAAGTCTTTACATATAATGCATTATAAAAGTGATGTATAATGATCTCATGAATAATTGTAGACACAGATATAATATTTATCTATTCTTTGAACACCTTCAG
>CM071946.1:36935663-37105663 GCA_036784905.1 Acrossocheilus fasciatus | reverse complement strand
TGTGACTGAGATTGTGTGTGTGTGTGTGTGTGTGACTGACTGAGATTGTGTGTGTGTGTGTGTGTGTGTGTGTGTGTGTGACTGAGATTGTGTGTGTGTGTGACTGAGATTGTGCATGTGTGAGAGATTGTGTGTGTGTGTGTGTGTGTGTGTGTGTGTGTGTGAGTCAGACTGTGTGTGTGTATATCTGTATATCTATAAATATAAAGTCAATCTTTATGCAGCCCTTAATTTGTCATTTTTTTAAAATTAGTACAAATATTTTTTGTGATGCCCTTTTATATTTGTGGATAAGGAGTTTTGTTATGCATCTTGTTATTATAAATAAGTTTTAATAATAAGTCTTTATTATTATCATATTTGTT
Organism: Acrossocheilus fasciatus; assembly: GCA_036784905.1. Taxonomy (NCBI): domain Eukaryota; kingdom Metazoa; phylum Chordata; class Actinopteri; order Cypriniformes; family Cyprinidae; genus Acrossocheilus; species Acrossocheilus fasciatus. The sequence goes on along the minus strand of CM071946.1, from coordinate 37,105,298 downwards.
ATATAATCATATCTGCAGCTCATAGCGTGTTGTGTGTGTGTGTGTGTGTGTGTGTGTTGTGTGTTCAGAGCTGGAGTGGCGTTTGTCTGAATCCGGAGCGGTTAAGACGGATCTGGAGGAGAACCCCCGGAAACAGATCCAGGATCAGCTGCTGACGTCCATCCGCTGCTCCGCGCCGCGCCCGAGAGATGATGATGATGATGATGAAGACGAGGACTGAGGTTTATATCACGTCACAGCTGGATGGAGAGCGCAGACGAACTACCACAAAACATTTTAAACCAGCCATCGCTTCACGAACTATTGACCAGAAATGCCACATTTACATCGTTTTGTTTTATATACGATTTATAACAACACAACCTTTGTCAGTTCAACACTTGTCACCATTTATTATATTAAAACTAGTGCTGTCAAACCATCAATCACATCTGAAATAAGTTTTTGTTTATATAACATACATGTGTGTGTGTGCTGTGGATATTTAAGTATATATAAATACACACACGTGCATGTATATATTTAAGAAAAATGTTTTATTTCTATATGAAATGTTTATATATAAAATAGAATATGACTATAAAAATGCATAAATGTAAATATTTTCAAAATATATACTGTATGTGTGTGTATATACAGTACATGTATCATGTAAATAAAACTTGTATTTGGGATGCAGTGAATGGTTTGACAGCACTAATAAAAACTATTGATCCGAGTGTGTTTCTGTGTGTTTGATGAAGATCAGTTTAGTGTTTTTTAAGACCAAGCAGAGAAAGTGTGAGGAATAAACTGAAATGAAAGCCGTACGTCGATATGGTCTATAAAAGTGAATGTCTCGTAAGTTTGAAAATACAACCTCCTGCAGATCTTTTTCATTCAACAGAACATTAAATAAAAAAACATCTCTGCTTACACAGACTAGAAGCTGAAATAACTTCTGATCACACTGCAGGATCTGTCTTTAGTTCCCGTCAGATCAAGACATTCACCGGAGCAGCAAAATCAAGATAAGAAGCATTGCTTTATCAGACATTGAGTTTATGATCCGAATGAGCAAATATCTGCTGATGGAACAGGTTTTCATTCGCCTCTGGCTGATATTTGTTATTGTTTTGATCATAATTTCATGTAAAAAGACTTTGCATAATAAATTTGCGTCTCCAGTAAATGTATCTTGATTTAAGGATGTTTAGATCAGAAAGAAATCAACTTGTGTTTTGCAGCACATGCAGCGTTTGACACCATGACTTTATGGATTCAGATTTGTGTGTGTGCTGATGTGTTCTGTGGTGGTTTCCATTCACTCTCAGCCACCAAACACACCTCATGGTCACATTATTAAGTCATATTTAGGGACATAAATGAACACATCACAGGCAATTTCCCATCAATTTCCTCTCAGCGTTTAGCATCATCCAGGCGCTCTGATTCGCACGCTCTTAACTGTGTGTCTCAATAACACATGAACCGTCAGCAGGCAAAACGAGGTTTAATGAAATCTGGTGGTGTTTTGTAGCTGGACATGTTTCAGAGTCCCAGATACGAGCAGAGCAGGTCTGGAGAGAAGAAAACACGGGTTACATCACTCACATCTACAGACGGCTTACAACACAAACAAACCTGGACGACCTTCGGTGCTGAACCAGCGTTTAGCAACTTAAAAACTTCAGTTTACTTGCTGCCTTGATTTTTAAATAGAATCAAATTGGCTAATTTCAGGTTATTGATTTATATTAAACTGACTTTTTAAAATGTAGTTGAATCATATGAAGAGTTCATTTACAAAAACATAACTTTTTTTTAAAAATGTAAAAAAATGTTTGTTTTTTTCCCTGTGTTCCTATTAATATCAGTCAGACTGCAGCTGGGTTGTTTTGATGAAATAATAAAAACAAAACAAAAAAATACAGCTAACTAACACATGATTTATGAAAATTAATAAAAACAGAGTTATCTGTTTTTGCAAAGAAACTCTTCATATGTAACTTAAAAAATTATGTTGAAATTGGTTTAAATTAAAAAAAAACATTAAACATTTTTTAAATTTGATAAGTTAAAGTAATAGAAAAAAAACATCATTTTTTACAGTGTATTAAATGATTATATTGTAATCATGAATGGCTGGATCCCTGAATCAGCTTCAGTTTTAGCTGTGTGTGTGTGTGTGTGTGTGTGTGTGTGTGTGTGTGTGTGTGTGTGTGTGTGTGTGTGTGTGTGTGAGTGTGAGTGTGAGTGTGTGTGTGTGTGTGTGTGTGTGTGTGTGTGTGTGTGTGTGTGTGTGTGAGTGTGTGTGTGTGTGTGTGTGTGTGTGTGTGTGTGTGTGTGTGTGTGAGTGTGAGTGTGTGTGTGTGTGTGTGTGAGTGTGAGTGTGTGTGTGTGTGTGTGTGAGTGTGAGTGTGTGTGTGTGTGTGTGTGTGTGTGTGTGTGTCTGTCTGTGTGTGTGTGTGTGTGTGTGTGTGTGTGTGTGTGTGTGTGTGTGTGTGTGTGAGTGTGTGTGTGTGTGTGTGTGTGTGTGTGTGTGAGTGTGTGTGTGTGTGTGTGTGTGTGTGTGTGTGTGTGTGTGTGTGTGTGTGTGTGTGAGTGTGTGTGTGTGTGTGTGTGTGTGTGTGAGTGTGTGTGTGTGTGTGTGTGTGTGTGTGTGTGTGTGTGTGTGTGTGTGAGTGAACATCTGCTGTTCTGAGGCACACACACCTCGAATGCGTCGTCCAGACGAGCCGCAAACGTTCTTCAGCTTCTCTGAGAGAAAGACACGCGTTATTCACAAACACACTGCAGGAATCATATTCTCCATTAAATTACCAAATAACTAAAATAAAACTGGAATGGAAAAAAATAAATATTAAAAAGAACAAAAACTAATACAAATGACGAAGAAAAATTATTAAAACATTAACTAAAATTAAAATGACAACAGAAATGATTCAAAAATTATTCAAAATATTAATAAAACTAGAATAGTTTCTCAATATGATACTAAAATAACTAAAAAGAACTTTTTTCTGCATCCAAACAGTGATAGAAAATGACATTCTGGGAAAAAAAGCTGATTTATGTATAAACTTGTGATTATGTAAAGTCTTTGACATTAAATGAGTTTCTGAATATATTTATCCACTCCTTTCCAGTTAAATGATGCTTTCTGAACACTCATTTTTGTCAATTAAACTAAAACATTTGGCATTTGACTGCTTTTGTCTGATTTTGTTATTTTGATGCACATTAAAACTGATACATATATATATATATCATCTGAATATATATACTGTATATATATATATATGAAGTGCCATCTGAAATATTCCTATATTTCCTATAAAGGCTCCTATATTTATGTTCAGTTATTTCACTTTAATTGCACAGAAAAGCACCTATACGTTGCCATTAGAGCAAAATTACTGAACATACACAGATAAATGATCAAATATATCTATGATGATCATGATTAAAAATGCTCATTTTAGATGAAAATTTCAGACGGCACTTAGAGACTTTTGCATCTGAACTCTTCGATGTTTTAATTGTTTGTTTTAGACTCAGCATCATCAGATTCTCTGATTTATTTCTGAATTTTGTGAGTTGGTTTGGAGATGCAGGGCTGTGTCTGATATAGTTCTGATCTCCAGCCTTCACACCTTTAAGAGACTGATCAATAACAGGAACAGAAGGAAATCACTTCCACACCTGCTGTTTCTTCCTGCGCAGAGAGAGTTTGGGCGAGAGACGCATGAGCGGATGAACCGAGTGAGACTGAAAACCAAACATTCACATGTCAGACGCACATCAGGAAACATGTACTGTATATATACTGTACGAGATCCAGAGAGATGAGCGCTTCATGCCTACCTCTCTCTCCACGGAGCCCACCGAGTTGTGTGCTTTAGAATAGTGAAAGAGAAACTGAAGAGCAGAAGAGACGTCAGCGCTGTCAGAACATCTACAGACGTCAGTATCTGATGTGTTTGTGAGATCTTACCCTCTTGAAGACATTCTGGATCTGCTCCTGATCCTGATTCCTCCACTCCACACCACACAGAGAGCTTAACAGAGCCGAGCCCTGCACACACACACACACACGCGCGTGTTTATATAAGGTGTGTGACCCTGGACCACAAAACCAGTCATAAGGGTCACTTTTTGGTTTGTTAGGATCGGACAATATTTGTCTGAGATACAACTATTTGAAAATCTGGAATCTGAGGGAGCAAAAAAATCTAAATATTGAGAAAATCACCTTTAAAGTTGTCCAAATGAAGTTCTTAGCAATGCATATTACTAATCAAAAATGAAGTTTTGATATATTTACAGTAGGAAATTTACTAAATATCTTCATGGAACATGATCTTAATATCCTAATGATTTTTGGCATAAAAGAAAAATGTATAATTGTGACCCATACAGTGTATTGTTGTGTATTGCTGCAGATACAGCTGTGCACCAGGGTCACAAATATTAGGATATTTTAATGAAAGAAGTCTGTTCTGCTCACCAAGGATGCATTTATTTGACTTAAGAAAAATACTGTAAAAACAGTTAAATATTATTCTAATGTAAATCTATGTGAATATGTGTTAAACTGTAATGTATTTCTGTGATGTGCAGCTGTATTTTCAGCATCATTACTGCAGTCTTCAGCGTCACATGATCTTCAGAAATAATAATAATATGCTGATTTACTGCTCAACAAACATTTCTGATTATTATCAATGTTGAAAACAGTTCATTATTCCAAACTTTTGATCATCACTGTATAGATATATAAATAAATAGTCAATTATAAAACAATAAACAAGCCAAAAATGAATTAAATCATGTCTTCTCATACCTGAATATAATTTCCATAATCGTCACAATCTGTCAGTGGACTCGGATAGCTTTCTGCAATCACAAACACAAAGTCAATTATTTATTAACTTACTAATATGTTCATTTATTTTCACTATAAAATATTGTAATTGTATACCAGACTCAGAGATATCCGTCTCCAAAATCATAAAGCACTATTAAAAACTCACCAAAACACACGATTCTTAAAGGAATCTTTTAAAAAGGATTTCAGCAAAATGCAAGAAAAACTAGATTTATACAAGTATTTAGATACTTAGACACTAGTTTTAGACGAAAGACTGTTGTGATGCTAAACAATAGAGCCAGTAGATCTCAAAATAACAGCTTTCTGTATGAAACTCAGCGTCTCTGAATATATTCAATAGAAGAGTTTCTTTTTATCCATTTGGTTTGATTCCGTTAGTATCTTTAAGGGTTAATTCTAAATTATTCTTGAATTTCAATAGGAATTATGCACAAATTAGCCATTTATAACACATTTTTCATTTTATTTCTCAATCATCTGTTATGTTCTAAGAACGTTTTGCTCATGTTAACACATTAACGTTATCATTTTAGAAACACATTGTAAAAAAATAAATCTGTAAAATACCAGAAAAAGTGCTGGCAGCTCATTAAACACAACATTATCCATTCATTTTACAGTTAACTCTAAAACACAACGCCATGAAGTGTGAAGTTCTGAATGCTGGTAAGACTGGTTCAGATCCTGCAGTATTTTGCAGATGTTAGAGAGTGAGTTCCTGAAGTGAGGGATACTCACGGACAGATGAGCAGAAGAAGCTGATGAAGCACAGGAGAGAGCAGAAGAGACACGCGCTGCCCGTCATCTCTGGACGAGTCAGGTGAGCGAGCGCCGCTGGAACTGATCTGGTGCTGATGCAGGAGGGATGAGGTCTCTCAGAGCAGCCGACCAATCAGCAGCGAGAGCCGCTCCCCAGCGCATCGTTACCCGCGCGCTCTGAGGAGCCAATTACGTGGGGTCCAACTCTTAATTAGGCCTCGACCCCGCAAAACCACGTCAGAACACGAGCTCAGAGCCACAAATTACACACGAGCCGGCTGACACATACATTACAACCTTATTTCTCTGTGTATTTTCCCTTAACTTTTGGTTTTGATGCTTTATTTTTTTTTTAATTATTGAATTATTGCACTTTTTTACGTTTTTAAATGTTCAGGCAAAACATTCTTGAAGTAATGTTTATGGAATAGTCTTATAACTTTATTTATATTTATTTATTTTATAATATTTATTTATTTAAAATATATTTATTATATATTTTATTTTCTTATTTATCTTTATTTGATAGACGTTCTTCTCATAATGTTGAGAAACGATCTTAGAACAGTATTCTACGTCCTTATGATGTTATTTGTTCTTGATGAACGTTCTAAGAAATGTTTTTGTAACCTTTAAATAACATTATAATCATGACAAGAAAACGGGACATTTTTATGTTCTTAGAATATTAAAAATATATGTTTAAATAACATTATATTTTGTGTGAAAATAAAGTTAGTACAGTGTTGTAAGAAATGTTTTTCGTTACCTTTAAATAATGTTATAATCATGAAAGAACATTTTGAAACAATGTTCCTATAACTTGTCTAATTTTTATTCTTCTTCTGTTGTATGGACGTTAAGAGCACATTCCATTTTATCATTTTGCAAACATTATGGAAATGTTACTTTGAATGTTCTCTGAATGTTCTGTAGGAACATTTGAAAAACATTGATGAAACATTACTGGAGAACGTTTGTTCATAACATTGAAACAACCTTCTGAGAACCTTCGTGTCAGAATCTGCTCGTTTATACGAGCTTCAACAATATAATTATTACTGCCTTCAGAGTCACTACCAGTGTGTGGACCGTAAGAAGAGCTCTCCTCTGCTCACCAAACCTGCATTTATTTGAATATCACACAATAGTAATATTGTGAAATATTTTTACTATTTAAAATAACTGTTTTCTATTTGAATATATTTTAATGTAATGTATTTCTGTGATGCGCAGCTGTATTTTCAGCATCATTACTGCAGTCTTCAGCGTCACATGATCCTCAGAAATCAGAATAATATACTGATTTACTGCTCAACAAACATTATTATTATTATTATTATTATGTTGAGTTTCTTTGATGAATAAAAAGCTCAGAAGAACATTATTTATCTGAAATAGAAATCTTTTGAAACATTATAAATATCTTTATCGTCACTTCTGATCAATTTAAAGCACCCTTGCTAAATAAAAGTATTAATTTCTATAATTTCTTTCCCCAAAAAACAAAATAAAATAAATAAATTATACTGACTCCAAGCTTTTGAATGGTTTTATTTCCGATAAATGCTGATCTTTGGATCTTTCTGTTCATCAAATAATCCTGTAAAAAAATGACTCAACTGTTTTAAATATTGATGATAATAATAATAAAAGTTTCTTGAGCAGCAAATCTGAATGATTTCTGAAGGATCGTGTGACTGGAGTAATGATGCTGAAATTCAGTTTGAAATCACAGGAAGAAATTACATTAAAATATATTACCGTTATTTTAAACAGTAAAAATATTTCACAATATTACTGTTTTTGCTGTATTTTGGATCAATTAAATGCAGGCTTGGTGAGCAGAAGATACGTCTTTAAAAAACATTAAAAATCTTACTGTTCAAACATTATAGCGTACAAATATGGCACACATCTAAACACCTTAGATTCATTAATGCTGTTCATATAACATAATTTTTTGAGTTTCAATCTCTTTCGTTGTATAACTCAAATTTTTAGATTCTATTAACTTTTAATGCAACCAGCTCACATACGAGTTAAACCAACAGTGTTTTACAGCAACTACACTGTAAAACACCGTTGGTTGCCCCAAAAATGTCTTGTATTTTAAAAAGTTTGACCTACACTGACCTGAAACACGTTTCTAACCTTCAATAACCGTGTAACTTTCCACTTGGCTCAGAAACTAAGGGAACATGACGCTTCTGTTTTTGATTCTGTTTACTCGTCTAATAAATTGCAGGGAGTTCAGTGTCTAAATTTAAAAGTCCGTTGTTCATCCATTTGACTTGATCAAATTAATGGGAAGAGAAAAATATTAAGAAGGCGCAAAGGAAATCGCTGAGACTATATATAACCAGGACAGCCTCACTGAGGAGGACTCAATCAGTCACTGCGGTGATGTCCATGCTTTGACCAGCGGCACAAATCACTCTGAAATCAAGATTAGAATAAAGCCGCTGGAGCTGGTTCATCTGTCACAGACGACCTGGGCCTTTCAGTAACCGGTGACACACAGGTTCCACTGCTGACCGTGTTTGTCTTGGATGCGTCAGTAAAGAATTACACGGTGGATTATTACAGACCCATGTGACATTCACCTTTTTCCATTCACGCAGAGCTTCACTCACTTCATTTATGACTTGCCTCCGCGCACCAGAGACCTTCAGCTTACCGTCATCGAGCAGAGGATTGTGGGTATATTCATAATTGGGTTTTATTAGTTGAAATCATATTGGATTATATCATCGTTCAGAAGGCTTATGTCTGCTTTCAGAGATTTATAGAGTTAATAACTTGCACATTAAAGAAAGGCTGTAGTGAGTTAAAGGGATCGATGGTGTGGACAATAACTAGAATGTGTTCTTCTAGTTTTTTCTTTATCTATTTGTAGATAAAAACATATTAGATGTTGTTGTGATATGAATGCAGTCATGTCTCAGTCAATACAGGCAAAACCTTTTTTCCCTGCATTGGTCAGTTTTGAGATTTTGGTCTATTTTGCTTCCATATCATGTTTTCTTTCAGACTAGTGGAGAGAAAACATCCAAAACGCACAGTGAAGTTTTTATTTTATTGCACTTTATCTATTTGCGTCCAATCCATATCTTTAAATAGCTTTTCTGTTACAAACACTGAACTTTACTGTTTTATTCCTCCATGTATTCTGAAGGTTTGCTCGTATTTCATTCACAATGCATGCAAAACATGGTGAAAATGTGTTAGTTTTCTGTCTGTTGACAGTATTTTCTGATTTCTGGAGTGATAAAAAGAGAAATCCAAAATCCCCTCTGGAAAAACCTTTAACTCTAATATGACAACAAAATTAAACCAGAATTATGAACCTGGCTTTATCGAACGTTATGTGCTGGAAATGTAAGCAAATTAGACAATGCATATTTAAATAATGCATATTAGATAATACATATTTAATATGTGCTCCATTTGCATATTTAAACATGTCAGAAAACTTACAAAAAAAAAAATACTGGGAATTCTTAATGTAATCAATCAACTGGGAAAGTATGGTTATTTTAGTAAAAAAATGACCATTTTCACCTGATGTGTACACTGTAAAAACAAAAAGTCTGTATTTTTACATATTTTTAAAATGCTACAGTAAAAATGTTAATTGGTTAACAGTGTTGGGTACATTACTTACAAATTGTGGTTCTTTACTGATTACAAATTACATAACGGAAATTGTAGTAAGTAACGTAATCTGTTGGATTACACGGACTACTTTTTGATTACTTTTAATTACTTTTGACCTATCTCACGTTAAAATATTTTCTGTTCTGTTATCCACATCAAGAAGTGCATTAAACATTACACTACGCCAAGGTTTTCTGGGAATAATTACACAATGAGTGAATGAATAATTATGCAAGTTACTAAACGTTGCTAATGTATAACTAACAAAAATATATCAAACCTGGAAGACTTTGCCCGTGTCACTGCTGTAGTCAGAATACATTACCTAAAATGAGTAATCTAGATCTGATTATGTAACCCAGATTACATGTAATCAGTTACTGAATTTTAAGACAAAAAAACTACAAATGATTTAACATTGCATGCATGTAATTTTACTGTAAACTAATGTCAGATTAATGTTTATAGCAACTCATGAATTACACTCTTCCAAAGGCTCCAAAAGGGTGTTTTTGCAGTGATGCCATAGAAGAACCATTTTTGCTTCTCCAAAGAACCTTTCAATGATCAGTTCTTTAAATAACCACAAATAACCTTTATTTTTTTTAACAGTGCACCATATAATTCACATCAAAAAGCAGTACAAGGACATTCCCCGTATTTTACCATAAATCTAACATTTCTTACAGTGTGCAAACAGTCATTGAGATGTCTAGAGTGCTCCAACAGAACAAAACAAGAGAAAATAAGCACACATTTTCAAAGAGTATCTTCAGCTCATGCGTGACTCTGCTGTGAGCGTCTGAAGGGCTTTTAAGAGACGACCTCTTCTCATTCTCCTGAAATGAATAAACACATCGTGCAGCCATAACCACAAAACAATTGCATGGCAAAATGTCACATTCTCCCCGCTGGCCTATCAAAGCGCAGGCGGACTGATTCGCTCGATGGAAGAACGGTGGAATCCTGCAGGGCTCTGTCCTGGGACCAGTTAGATTCTCCTTATGCCATCTTATTGATTGAAAATAAGAGTTGTAGTGGAGCTGTATTATCATCAGATGAGCTGATATGCTTCACGCCACAGATGGCTGGAGAAAGACAAGGGACCAGAGAAGTTCATAAGTGCTTTTATGGTCAGAGTAATTGTTATTCTCCACAGCTATGATGTAGTTTGTAATGACAAGACAGCGATCAGATCTCGGACCACCAAGGGCTCACCAGGCATCTCATTTGGAGCTTATATCCAAAACAGACAAATACATTTATGGGAAGCCAATTTGTGTGAGGAGAAAAGTTTCCTGCATTGTTACTCTGAGGCTTGTTGTTGGTTTCTCGATCTGAGGAGGAGAAATGAGTAAGAACGATCAAATAAGAGGTGTGAGAGCGCAATCGTGTGAAAGTCTCAGGTCTGGACGGGTTTAACGATGTCAGGTTGCTCGGCTGGATGACAGGTGATGACAAACCAACATAATGAGCTGATCAGACGTCAGACATGGAGGTGAGATGTCCTAATCAGACAGACACGTCTATGAGAAGAGACATATTTAGCATCTGCTTTCTAATAAAGAGATGACTGAAGAGTGACGGACAGTTTCAGAGTTTGATAACATCTGATGCATCAGATCAATCCCCAGATGTGTCCCTGCAGCACAGCAGCAGTCATAAGCAGCACAGCTGTATCTGCAGCAATAGACAACAATACACTGTATGGGTCAAAATTATACATTTTTCTTTTATGACAAAAATCATTAGGATATTAAGTAAAGATCATGTTCCATGAAGATATTTTGTGAATTTCCTACCGTAAATATATCAAAACTTAATTTTTGATTAGTAATATGCATTGCTAAGAACTTCATTTGAACAACTTTAAAGGAGATTTTCTCAATATTTAGATTTTTTTGCTCCCTCAGATTCTCAAATAGTTGTATCTCAGCCAAATATTGTCCGATCCTAACAAACCATACATCAATGGAAAGATTATTTATTCAGCTTTCAGATGATGTGTTAATCTGGAATCATGGTCCATGGCCACAGATCTACTGCATCACATCAGTCATGCCATTTATTTAGCATTTCACCATAATACATAATACATTTAAAATGTAGCAGTCATTTAAATTATTACAAAATTTGATTTTTTTAATCTATCTATACTGAATAAAAGGAACTGAAAAAATTATTAGAAGACTATGCAGACATATTTAAAATAAACTAATAAAAAACAAACAAAAATGACTAAAACTTTGAAATTTCAATTGAATTTAAACAATTACAAAGAAACAGCAAGTAACACATTGAATTAAAGTTACGTTTTGAAGAAGTAAAACTGAATCAGTTAAACACCTAAATACTTTTTATTTAAAATTTAGAAAAAAAGTCTTACAGCTATATTTGTATATAATATACATATATATTTATTAATATATATTTGTTTTTAACTTTCAGACAAACTTCAAAGTTGGTTGTGAAAAACTGTATTTATTTTTTATGCCCTGTTAATGCGTATACATGAAGCAGTGTTTGATTGTGTTCCTCAGTCCTGCGGGCTCTCATCAGTGACTTTAGTAAGACATTTAAAAAAAAAAAAAAAGAGGCATTTTTTTAATTGAATTCCAAAATTACAAAACAATCCAGTAGGTTTTCATGACATTTAACAAACACTGTAAATAAGGAGATACATTATTACCTGCATGAAAATAAAACAAAAGGACATCACAACATATTAAAATTCATTTAACGTAACTTTTAACATTTAGCCCAACTTTGTACTGCTTCTTCAGGACGATGTGTCCATCTGGTGGAAACACACGATACTGCAGCATCCTGAGGACAATGAAATAAACATAAACAGATGAAAAAGCAATGATATTTGTCATACTGCACACACAATCAGTTTCTCCACATTTTCATATCCCATATAACTCGTGATATTTCTTCATACTAATGTCAGTTATCTATATCAGAAATAAATAACTAGTACAAGCAACAAAACGAAAGTTACACGTCAAAGTTTCGTTTGTGGATCCAGCAACAATGGCAGCTGAAGCTTTCTACAGTCTGGAATCTCTCAGGTGTTCCGTCTGTCTGGATGTCTTCAGGAACCCAGTCATTATTCCCTGTGGACACATGTTCTGTAAGGACTGTATTACAGGTTTGTGGGATCAGGATGTGCGCAGATGCCCTCAGTGCAAACAAACCTTTTCCAACAAAGCTGTCACTGACTGGCAGCATGTGAAGTCAGCTGTGATTCCTGCACCTCCAGAAAACCCAGCTATTGAAGGAGGTTTGAAGATAAGAGCTTTTACATGCTTAAGTCATAAAAACTTCTACTATCTGCAAAAAACAAAACAAAAAAAACTTAGAAATCCTTTGCACAATGACAAAGATTTTTTTTTTAATATATATATATATTTTTCTTTATGTATAAAACATTCTTTTTTGTTTTTTTCAATAGACTATGTAAAAAAAAAGGTGATGTAATCTTTGAATAAATAAATATATATATATATATATATATATATATATATATATATATATATATACTGTACTGTATATAAACTTCAAATTGAGCTCTTCACTGTAAAAAAAAAAAAAAAAAGTTGAGCAAACTTAAAAAAGCATTCACAAAGATGTTTGTAGTGAAGAGGAGGAACTAATGTTTGATTGTATTCCTCAGTCCTGCAGGTTTTCATCAGTGACTTTGGTGTGAAGGAAAAGTTGTGGTTGATGTTTTTATTACTGAATTCCAAAAATACTAAACATTTGACTGGAGACATTTAACAAACACCATAAATCCAAATAAGGGGATACCAACTACATTTATATTAAAATTAAAGGCCATGACAAACATTAACTACATTTAACGAAGACATTTTGGGGGCTTTTTATTTCATAGAAAGGAATTGTTGCTGTTCTCTGGAGGTTTATTTACAATCAGCTGCAAGACAATGAGTCCATCTGCTGGAAACACACCATACTGCAGCAGCTAACACAAGTTTCACTAACGTTTTTAATATACATATTAGGACAAAATATTCTTAAAATAATGCTTATGAAGCATTCTTATAATAACTTTATTAATATTTGATATACATTCTCATAACCTTGAGAGAAAATGTTCTTAGATCAGCATTCTCAATATGTCTTTATAATGTTATTTGTACTTAATGAACGTTCTAAAAAACGTTTTTGTAACCTTTAAATAGCGTTATAATCATGACAAGAAAACTGGACGTTTTAACTGGACTTTAAAGTTCTTGGAATATTAAAACTAAACATTAAAATATTGGGTATATTTAGTAGAATGTTTTGAGAAATGGTTTTGTAACCTATATAAATATCCTAATGTTGTAATGTTGTGTTATAGGTTTGTCTGTATGGAATATTTTGGAAACATTTCCTTGAAATAACATGCATAACTAAATGCTTTCATACGAGAACTTAATTTCGCGTTGGATATTCTTCAAATATTCGCTTGTCATGGGGAAAATAAATTTGTTTCCAAATCGTATTATAGAGATCGACAGTCCACACTGAGAGTGGTGCATAAAAATGAAAGAGAAACAGAGTTATAAAACAAGCCACTCCTGTAGCGGAGTCACTCTATGGAGTCAAAACAATGCCAGAAACTAAAACGCGCAGAAACGTGAAGCCGAAGGGAAAAAACGCAATACAAAAAAACAGAATCGCAAGCTCACACTTGACTGAAACACAAAATAAAAGCAGCATTGCAAATAAATTAGTAGCTGTGGCCATGGAAAATATGTGTAGCAAAATAATTGCTTTTGCTCTGTTTCACTTAGATTTTGCAGTTCTTTGTTTTTGTTTGCCAATTTTTTCTCTCGCAATACTTAATTTTCCTTTGCAATTCTTTATTTTTGTTTACAAAAAGCACATTTATTTTTTCTCAATACCTTCATTTTCATTTGCAATTTTTTTTTCTCTTGCAATACTTCAATTCTTTTGCAAGTGTATGTGGCACTGTTCTGACTCCATAGAGTCACTGTTTCCAAACAAACGAAAGTTGCGTCAAAGTTTCGTTTGCCGCTGTTCTGTCACACGAGGAAGACTTCGACAGAACACAGGTGTTCCAACAAAACATGGCGGATGATCGCGACGATCTCAGGTGTTCCGTCTGTCTGGATGTCTTCAGGAACCCAGTCATTATTCCCTGTGGACACATGTTCTGTAAGGACTGTATTACAGGTTTGTGGGATCAGGATGTGCGCAGATGTCCTCAGTGCAAACAAACCTTTTCCAACAAACCTGTTGTCACTGACTGGCAGCAGATGAAGGAGCTTTCTGAGAAGCTGATGAAGATGAGACCAAAGGCTGAGGATGATGAAGATGCTGAAGCCCATGAAGTCAGCTGTGATTCCTGCACCTCCAGAAGAACCAAAGCCGTGCGATCCTGCCTCACCTGTGTCTCCTCATTCTGCAGAAGTCACCTGGAGAAGCACAACGATCTCTTCGGATGGAAGAAACACCTGCTGACCGAAGCCACGGATCTTCAGAGCAGAACCTGCTCTCTCCATGACAAACTGATGGATGTCTTCTGTCGCACCGATCAGAAGTGTGTCTGTCTGCTGTGTGCCATACAAGAACACAAGAACCACGACAGCGTCTCAGCATCCGAGGAAAGAGCAGACAGACAGGTAGATCCGCACTGAGCGATAACTGACAGTCCGACCCGATCTCGTGAAGAAGCGTATCAGCAGCACGAGTTTATGTTTCGAGTTGGCGGAGTGTTTACACGCAGAAATGTACTTTGGCGTGTATATGACACGCAATGGGTAGAATCAGGGTTGTGGGGGGAGATGCACGCCAAAGTCCACTTTTGCGTATCAATACCACGATTTTATGTTTTAAAAATGTGCAGTTTTATTTTTCTTGATTATGTGAACGTTAGAAAAACAATAAGTGACTGTTCAGTTTTATAAATTTGCAAACATTATGGGAACGTTACTTAATGTTTTCTGAACATTCTGAAATATTAGTAACTTTTAAAGAACATGAGATGAAAGCCGAACTAAAATGTTTCAGAAAAACGTTCCATGAACAATGCGTAAATAAAGTTTTTGTGCTAACCTTGTGTTAACATAAAGATCAGATAGCATTACTTTTAAATGTAGCTACTGTAAACAATGTAGTAACTTTTTAAAAATATCAGATGAAAGTCTAAATAAAATGTTGACGTTGCCTAATAATGTTTTTGAGCTCAAGGTTTGAGAACATTATTAAAGACTGGGTAACTTATTAACTTTACTGGAACAGTTTTTAACTTTGAGAGAACCTTTCCTGAATGTTAAAGGGATAGTTCTGTCATACATGTATTACGAGTTTTATTTGCTATTTTCTGTTGCCAGACGAAGTTGATGGAAGCACGTGAGAAGTTTCTGCAGAACATTCGAGACAGAGAGAAGGATTTAAAAGAGCTGAAGCAGGCAGAAGAGTCCGTCACAGTGAGTACTGATCTCCTTCAGAAGAAACATCTGAGAAGCATGTGCTGGTCTACGAGAAACAATGATGTGTTTGTGGTTGTTCTCGCTGTGGAACAGTGTTCAGCGCAGACGGCAGTCTCTGAAAGCGAGCGGATCTTCAGTGAAGTGCTGTGCTCCGTTCAGAAAACAAGCGTCCGCGTGAAAGACCTGATCACAGAGCGACAGAGAGATGAACTCAGTCGTATTGAAGGACTTCAGGAGAAAGTCCAGCAGAAGATCTGTGACCTCAGGATGAAGGTGTCTGCGCTCGACCAGTTCTTGACCACTGAAGACCACATTCACTTCCTGCAGGTACAGCATCACACGCACCTGATGATGATCCACACATGACTTTATCACAACACTTAATTCTTCAAAAATAACTGATTTCAAAAAATTATTTATTGATGAGGAAACCACTTGATTATATTTATGCTTCGGCATTTAGGCTTTTAATTTATTATGTATTTTCTTCATTGTACATAATTTGCATTCTGTGTGTAGAATTGCCCAGAATGCACGTCTGAAGAATTCGAAGATCTTTCCAACATTTCTGAAAATCCAAAAGCCTTTTTTTGCAACGTGGAGCTGCTGCTTTCTAAAATGCAAGAGCGTTTGCTGGATGACACCAAAGAGACCGAGACCAAGATCAAATCTGGAGAAGGTGAGAAGACTTTATTAAACGTTCTATTCCCACATCTCATCTACATAAGAGGTACTTAATATAAAATTAATATACTGTGTACTTAACATGAATAATTTTAAGGGTTGGAATCACCAGAGGCCCCAAACTTTGATGTTATCAGGTTACTTCAGCCGCAACATTACCGGGTCATTCTGTGTCAAATCAACTACATTTCAGAAACCTCTCCGGCTCAAATGTTTGATTTTTCTAATATTTTTCTCTAAAGAAAGATAAACATGTATAGTGAAGAAAGCCAAAATATTAAATGTCATGGATGAATATTTATGTTCAATGCAGTTGTTTTGACAGAAGGAAATTAAATAGATTTCTAGTTTCAACATTATTTATTCTTCAGACGTTCTTCTTTAAGAGAGTAGAGGTATCATCTTTATGTGAAGTGACCTACATTTGGTTTTTGACCACTGAAAATGTGTACTATTTAATGATTTACTCTTGGAGCCGTATTGAAATTCCAGTGTCTTTGGAACTGAACTATATCCACCTTATTCTTCCCGTAAAAATGGCCATTTGTAAATTTTATGGGTCTAGCTTCCGGTCTCATCCACATCCAGCTATTTTTAGCTGTCCAAAACAGCTTGCTTTGCTGCTTGGTTTTGCAAATTGGTGTGTCTTCCCATATTATTTTAATGTATTATCTTAATTATGAACACACTGGTTTGTAATGCAAACAGTTTTACTGCACGTTGTTATTTCCTCATAGCGGCTAATGAACCTGGAAGTCTCGCCCATAGGCTTACTTCTGTGTTAAAGAATGAGGTGGATAGGGCTTTAAAAATGAAGATGCCAAAAGGAAGGTTTGTTAAGACCAATATCTAAAAGGGCATTAAGATTAATACTTCTTGAGTTACAGGCCTGCAAACTTTGGAGAAAAAACTCAAAAAGTGCTTTTTCCCCATTTTTGAATGGTCACCATTGGCACATAATTCAACAAAGATGGCTAAAGTCAGCAGATTTCACTAACAGACCGAACAATCTCTGTGTAAACATAACATCGTGATGCTGCCATCTTTCTAAAGTCATTTTTAGCCCCCCCCCCCTCTACAAAACAGTGCATTACACATTAAATATACATCTGTGACTTCTAATATTTTGGCTTTCATCACTATACATGTCTATCTATCTACAGAAAAAAATATTAGCAAAATCAAAAACTGGAGCCGGGGATATTCGTTTTAATTGACACAGAATGACCCTATTGCAATTTTAAGCATTTTGCAATAGGCAAAAAAGAGTATTGCAATAACATATTGTAATATATTACATGGCTTATTACATTACATTTTTCAACTGCAAAATATTTGATGTTTAAAGTTGGATGAGTTGAATGATATCCCAGTTTTTGAAAAAGCTTATTATTGTGTTCAGTGTGAACCTGTGCTGATGGTTACAGTTTAATCAAAAGTTACTCCCATTATTAACATTATTATTTGCTTTCTTCCTCAGTTGTGCCTCCTAAAGCCGATGCACCTGTCTCCTCCTCATCAAAAGATTTTAGCAAAAATGCTCCTGAAGTGAATTTTGGTTTTGGTATTTCTTCCACACAACATGCTACAGCAGGATTTGGAGGCTCTGTATTTGGAGGTTTTAATCAGAGTAAGGATAAAGCATCTTCGATCTTCGGTGCTCCTTCTATTCGCACCTCTGGTGGATTGTTTGGCAGCAAGTTTTAATCTGTTCTCAGATATGGTTGAAAGACAGAATGGCTCGTAGTGCTTAACTCACTGTCTGAGTCTGTAATTCTCCTCTGATTTGCCTCCCTTCGTTGAGAATCACCACTGATAACATAAATGTGTTCGCTCTCACCTGTGATTGTGAAACTGCTTTCAGCTGCCAGTCAGAAACAGAGCTGACCGTTTGAGTAAATGTTGTGTAATAAGGTTTATATCTCAGTGTTAGAGGAGGTATAATTGTTGCTTTGCGTGCAGAGCTGTGAACCCAGAGAATAAACTTTAAAGACTCATCTCCTGTGTTTCATTCTCTTCCACGATCTCATCAGAGACTCTGACACACGGAGCAAAGTTAGTTTGGTGCAAGTGACATGAACCAAAATGTGATTAAATTAATTTTAATCAGATTTATTATTATTATTTTTTAAATCCATTTTGCTTATTCAATTATTATATATTTAAAAACATTAATTTTTATCTATTTTATTCAAATTTATTTATACATTTACAAATCTTTAATTATTTTCTTGTTTATTTTTTATTTACTTATTAACTGTATTTATTTATTTACAAATCATATTTATAAATATAACCAGTTATTGTTTATTTTAATTGTTTAAATTTAATTAATTCATTTAGTTGATTAATTTTATTTGTATTATTTCTTTATTTTTACAGTTTTTTTCCCCCCCTAAACCTAAGCAATGTGGAAGTTAGAAGCGGATATTAACTTCAGAACAATGATATTACTATGCAGAATAAAACCTAGCTTTGAGGATGAAGTTTGATAATCTTGTGGTGACTTTTATTTTGACGCGCGAGTGCAGCGCGTTCGCTTCCGGCGGCTGCGGCGGGTGTTTACGTTACTAGAGACGAGCGGCGGCGGTTTTGAAAGAAGATGAATAACGAATCTGACTCTGATCTCGACGAAAGAATCGAAATATTGAAGCAGAAATATTTACAGAGGAGCACCCCGGTGAGTGTACTCGTTCAGTGTGTGTTCACGGTGTGTGTGTTTGTCGGAATAACTGACAGGACAATCCTTCAACGAGCGTTTCATTCTGAGAGGAATCGGTGTGTTCTTATAGCTAGTTTTTATTTTATGTTATGGAAAAATATATAATTCTTGTCTGGTTTTGTTGTCATATTAGATTTAAAGTTTTCTCCAGAGGAGATTTTGGATATCTGTTTTCATCACTCTGTAAATACTGTCAACAGACAGAAAACAAACACATTTTCACCATGTTTTTAGGAGTATAATGTTGTATAAATCAGTGTGAATTAAATACGAACAATCCTTCAGAATATAGAGACGAATACAGCTGTAAAGTAAAAGTAAACTCTTTAAGGCGAGACACTGCAGGTGAATAGGGTAAAAATATAATAGCTATCGTCTGTTTTAACCAGTTAATTGTTACATTGATAATTGCAAACATTTTTTGTATTACAAGTGTTTTAAAATGTTAGGTTTAAATATGCAAACGAGGCATTATTTAATGAAATATGCGCTAATTTGCATACATTTTTAGTACAAAAATCTGAACATTGGATGAAGTCAGTTTCAAAATTATTAGCAATATTAGAGTCAAATGTTTTCACAGAGCGAATTTAGGCTGTCTCATTTATGTCACTCCATAATTCAGAAAAACAATATATTTTCACAATTTTTGGGGAATACAATGTATATAATCAAGCAAATTATATATGAACAAATCCCTCTGTAAAATCCTTCAGGATACAGACTACAGGAGCAAAAGTGTGTGAGTGCTGCTGAAGTGCAGATTTATGGCTCAGTGTAGGAGAAAACAGCCTTTAAAAATATGTATTGTAATTGAAATCTATTGACACAAATAGATAAAGTGCTATGAAACAAACACTTAACAGTGTCTTTTGGATGTTTTCTTTCCAGTATTCTGAAAAACACAAAAACACATGCACTATGAAAAACTAAAAAGCCTAAAATCTCAAACGTGACAAGTTTATGAAAACAGTGTTTTTGCCGACAGCGTCTGCCCTTAAAGATCGAAATCTACAGAAATAAGCCGATCAAGTGCTATAAAACAAACACTTGACAGTGTGTTATAGATGTTTTCTTCTGAAAGAAAGACGTTATGAAGCTGAATTGTCAGTGAACTGTGGTTGTGTGCGGTCTCGAGCTGAAGCAGGTCCCAGACGCGCCGGCTGATGATGGAGGAGCAGGTGAGCGTAAGAACAGATCTCACCTGTCCGGTCACGCTGCAGACCATCACACGGCCCGCAGAGACATCTACAGGACGCTGTCCGACCGTCCGCGGAGGTCAGGGCTCACACATCATCTGCTGCATTTAATATTATTATTATTATTGTGGTGAATTCACAGCGGTCTCATTGTGTTCCAGTAGACCCGACAGCGCTGAAGACGAGCGGAGCGATGAAGACGATTCTCCTGAAGAGACGACTGTGTTCTGCACAGAGACAGGTATCAGACTCGGATCAGACGGAGCTCAGAGAGTCCTCTCGCACCGATTCATGATCGTTTCTCTCCAGACGTGACTTTACCCTCCGATCTGGTCCGGACGTCCGGGTCCTCGGCGTTGACCAGCAGAAGGAAGGGCAGCAGCGCAGCAGCAGTGCATGTGTTTCAGGAGATGCTGCACATTTATGAGAAGCTGCAGGTCAGATATTCATCTCTGCAGGAAAACTGTGTGTCAATCAGTGTTATTATACTTCACTAAAACCATAAAAAAACATTTTGTTGCTTAAAATAAAAAAAAGTTTTATTTCAGCAAATTGTTTTTTTTTTTTAAGATAAAATCGTTGAATTATTGTAAACAATGTATTGCAAAGATATTGTAATCATAATAGTTTTTTTTACTTATTTAAATGCTGTTGCTTTTGCAATGAATTGCAATGGCATTAAATGAATAAATAAATAAATGAAGCTAGTTGCCAAGGCAACATTTCTCATTTACTTCATGAAATCAAGTAACTGAAACTAAAATAAAAAATAATAAAAAAAAAATTATAGATGACTGTATTTAAAAAAAACAAAAACTAGTTAAAAGACAAAATTTGAGACAGTTGCTCTGTATTACAAGTTCTCTATAAAATGTTGTATTCAAATATGCAGATGTGGCATTATCTAATTAAATATGCACAAATTTGTAATCACTTCCATTAATCTAAATATTGGATAAAGCCAGGTTCATAATTCTTGTTTGATTTTGTTACCCAGAGGGGTTTCTGGATTTCTGTTTTTATCACTCCATGAATCAGAAAATGCTGATAGAATACTAACAGATGGAAAACAAACACATTTTTAGGAATAAAATGTTTTATAAAACAGGCAAATTATATATTAAGAGACCTTCAGAATATAGACAGAATGTAAATAGTCCAATATCTCAAAACTCATTGCATGAAAAAGTTTCTTTAGTTTAGAAAAGTTCTTTAGTTTTCTTGCTTTAAAACGAAAATGGAAAATATATATGAAAAAACAATGTGTGTTTGTCTCTGTGTTTGTGTGTGTGCACGTCTGTGTCTGTGTGTCTCTCTCTGTGTGTGTGTGTGTGTGTGTGCGCGCACATCTGTGTCTGTGTGTCTCTGTGTGTGTGTGTGTGTGTGTGTGTGTGTGTGTGCGCGCACATCTGTGTCTGTGTGTCTCTGTGTGTGTGTGTGTGTGTGTGCGCGCACATCTGTGTCTGTGTGTCTCTGTGTGTGTGTGTGTGTGTGTGTGTGTGTGTGTGCCCTCGTCTGTGTCTGTGTGTCTCTGTGTCTCTGTGTGTGTGTGTGTGTGTGTGCGCGCACATCTGTGTCTGTGTGTCTCTGTGTCTCTCTGTGTGTGTGTGTGTGTGTGTGTGCACGTTTGTGTCTGTGTGTGTGTGTGTGTGTGTGTGTGTGTGCGCACGTTTGTGTCTCTCTCTGTGTGTGTGTGTGTGTGTGTGTGTGTGTGTGTGTGTGTGTGTGTGTCTCTCTCTGTGTCTCTCTCTGTGTCTCTCTCTGTGTCTCTCTCTGTGTGTGTGTGTGTGTGTGTCTCTCTCTGTGTCTCTCTCTCTGTGTGTGTGTGTGTGTGTGTGTGTGTGTCTCTCTCTGTGTCTCTCTCTCTGTGTGTGTGTGTGTGTGTGTGTGTGTGTCTCTCTGTGTCTGTGTGTGTGTCAGGCGGAGCGTCTCAGTCAGCAGGTGTGGGCGGCGCAGCTGTGTGAGCGAGAGCGCGGTCTGCAGCAGAGAGAGAGTGTATTCCTGCAGCAGCAGCAGCTCAGTGTTCACAGACTCAGAGTCCAGCAGGAGGAGCAGAGACGCGTCCAGAACCAGCAGCAGGTCTGCATCAGCTCAGACGAGCCTCGTTCACTCACACAGTGTGCAGACCGTCGAACCACGCACACTGCCTCAAGCGCACTACTTCAAAACCCACTCATATGTAAATCACATCCGTTAATTGTATATTAAACACATTTTATTGGATCCTGCTGCTCATAAAAAAACAGTTTTACACTCTTGATACCCTTAAAAAGGTTTTTAATCATGTTAATAATTTTTTTTTTTTTTTGGGGAAAAATGGGTCTTAATTTTAAGTTTTCTATTTTAAGTTTTAGTATCTCAAATATGGTTATGAATATCGACAAAGAAGCTGACATGGCATTAAAAAACAACAACCACATTGAATTAGTAAACAAATAAACTGAATGAATAAAATAAAGAATTCCTGCCAAATATGTGTCTTTTTTCCTACAGCAATGTCAGCAGGAGATAAGTGAGCTGGAAGCGGCTCTGAAGCAGAAAACCAAAGAGAATAAGAGGATGAAGGCCAGTTTTGATTCCATGAAGGAATTAAATGATTCTATGAAGAAACAGGTGAGAAATCTGACATCATGTTATGTGTTCGTATATATATATATATATATATATATATATATATATATATATATATATATATATATATATATAATATAATTTTTTATTTTTTTTTTACTCTGGAAATTCAATGAAAAAATATATTGTGTATGATGCAATCGTGTTGTAATGTCTGTGTTTGTATGGTGCAGTGAATGAAAGGTGTTTCGTGTCATTTGATTATTTTCTCTTTTCATTTGGATTTTGATGAACCATAAACAATTAACCTGTCTGACAAACAGTTGTTAATTACAAGCTCTTTCTGGTCTCATCCTGTGGTGTAAATCTGGACTCGTGTCTGTCGTCACGCTGTATATACTGTAAATAGCTCTCAGCGGTGTTGATGTTACAGTGAGACTCGTCTGATTCTGTCTGTGATGATGAGTAACGAGAGCTCGTTTGTGCAGCTTAATGAGGTCAGTGAGCAGAACAGGAAGTTGGAATGTCAGTCGCGGAAAGTTCAAGCTCGACTGGAGAACCTGCAGGTACAAGATGAGCATTCACTACTGACTAACCAAAAGACTGGAATAATTCAGATTTTAAAATGATTCTGAAAGTCGTCTCTTCTGTTCAAAATCTTAAATATTATTACAATTTAAAATTATTTATTTCTGTGATGCGCAGCTGTATTTTCAGCATCATTACTCCAGTCTTCAGTGTCACATGATCTTCAGAAATCATTCTAATATACTGATTTACTGCTCAACAAACATTTCTGATTATTATCAATGTTGAAAACAGTTGTGATGCACAATATTTTTGTGGAAACTGTCATACATTACCATTCAAAATTTGGGGTAAGAATTAAAAAAAATAAATAATCAAGGATGATTTTTTTCATCAAGGATGCATTAAATTGATAAAGTGAGAGTAAAGGCATTTCTAATGTTGCAAAAGATTTCTATTCCAAATAAATGCTATTCTTTCGAACTTTCTGTTCATCTGTGAATCCTGAAAAATAAAATGTATCACGGTTTCCACAAAAATATTGTTTTCAACACTGATAATAATCAGAAATGTTTGTTGAGCAGTAAATCAGTATATTAGAATGATTTCTGAAGATCATGAGACACTGAAGACTGCAGTAATGATGCTGAAAATACAGCTGCACATCACAGAAATACATTACAGTTTAACACATATTCACATAGAAAACAGCTGTTTTACATTCTAATAATATTTCACAATTTTTACTATATTTTTGATCAAATAAATGCAGCCTCAGTGAGCAGAACAGACTTCTTTCTAAAACATTAAAATGTTGATGATTCCAAGCAGTGGTGTATCTATTCAGCACAAATGATCTCTTGAGTGTGTTTGTTTTTGCACAGAGAAAGTACGAGTCCTTCACGACACACAGGAGCCGAGAAGCGGCTGTTCTTAAAGCGTACGACCCCAAACCCAGCAAACCAGAGAAACCTCCGGCTCATAAAGCAGCAGGCAAGGTAATGTGTGTTCTGTGCTTGCTTTAATGAGCGAGTGACGCGGCGCTTGTTGATGAAGCTGTTTACATCGCAATCAGCAGCGCTTTCCTGCCATCTGTGATTGCAGCGTTCAATCAGAGGAGTTCTGTTCATTATAAAGCATGCTGGGAACTCTAATGAGGACCTGTTGTTACTTTTAAAAGTAATGCATTAAAATATTGCGTTACTCCCTAAAAAAGTAACTATTTATGGTACTTAGTTACATTTTATGGAAAGTATGCGTTATGCTACTTGTGAGTTACTTTGTAAATCTGGTCAGGGCTTATTTGGTTGTTTTTAATATAAAAAAGTTCTTGTACAAATGTAAAGCTCTTTCACACCAAAAGTGAAGTGAATGCGGCTCAGACTGAAGGAGATTCTCGTCTGTACAGTAGAGTAATCACATGAGGAATATGATGCAGGAGAAGAAAGATCAACACTATTCAGCAACAACTAAAATATACACATTTATGATTATTAGTATGAAGTGAATCATTGAAGCTCAGCTGCAAAGACATTGTTTAATAAAATGGGATTAAATGCATAAATGATATATTTTTTTTTTTAACATTTAATTATTGCAGGTTTGTATAATATTCTGAGTTTGCATTTGGGTGTTTTTATTGATTGAGGAACACTGAATGTGTTTGTGTGCAGGTGAGATGAGCAAATAATGCTGATATTTAGTCTAGAACTACAGTGAGATCATGTTCTTATTTAAAATCTGATTGCGTAGCACTGCTGAGGACTGATGTGTTGTGTTGGTCATCAGGCCGCTGCACGCGGGCCGTCGCTGAAGCTGCTGGCGCTGCTGCTGGATTGGCTGGTGGAGGGTCAGCTGATGGAGGTCAGAGACGGGCCGAGGCCTTCACCGCAGGAGAGATGCGCCAGGGTCAGTCACAGGTGTTTCCTTATCAACCCATTTGCTGTGAAATGTTGACGGGACTCATGAAAACGCATCTCACAGGCAGTGTTTCATGATAAAAATGAACCATTGATTTCTTTACATCATGACATTATTTTCATGTTAATTAAACACATTTCCTCTGTTCTCGTTACTGTGATGTGGAAACACCTCGTTCTCATTACTGTAATGAGTCCAGATGTTTCACTCGTGTTTGTTTTGTTTTACGTCTAATGAGAATCAGCACTGATTCATTAGACTCGTTAGATTAACGGCTGGAATCGGACGCGTTTCTGAGTGATATAACGTACGGCGGGATTGATTTTACTGATTGGGCTTTGATTGCTAGTTATTTTTTCCACAAGCAGAAAAAGAGCTTCATGAATGATTATGAAAACAAACTTTTTTCCCCCTTTAGAACAAAGCTAATCGAGTCGATTCTGAGTTCATGGGTTTTGCAGCATATTTTTAAACCATTATAAAAATGAGAATTTTTAAGACGTTTCAGTAGTGTAGCTGCCAATTCTGGTTAGAGCTGTGCAATTAATTAAAATATATAAATATGTAATTTTACTTGTTTATTTTTATTATTTATTTGATCGTTTATTTGCACTTCTAGAATCACAATCTTAAAAAGGGTTTAATAATGATTCACTTGTTATAAGCATCAAAATTTGTATTTTTGCATTTTTTTTTAATTGAACCTGTTTTATTATATAAATAAAACAGTTGTTTAAGTAACACTTGCATATTATAATAAAAAGGGAATAAAACAGATAAACAATTAGAAATGTAAAAAAATGCTGTTGCAGAAAGTGTTAATTTACATCTGATTCACACATTAAAGGAAAGAGTAGTAAATAAAACAAAATTTAAGCTGTAATTACACATCAAGTTTACACTATATTCTGTTACTTTATCTGCTGGATTCATACATTAATATGCATTCAAGTTATTTTAAATTAAGAAAAATTTAATTGGTGCCCATTTCTGTTAAAAAAAAAAAAAATCAGTTTCATTCTTTGTGTCCATTTTGTTAAGTAGTTACATACGGTTTTACAGTAATCATCTTCCTAGCAATTATTAATAATAGTGAATAACTGTGAATATTATGAATAACTGGGATTTGCTAAACTGGTCTAAAATCCATCAAGTACAAAATACAATGGCATTGTTGATACATTTGATTTCCTTTGTCACCCCCTCCAAAAATAAGTGTTTTTGATGTGCATTGTATTAAATGAAACACAAATGAGTGTGTTGAATGGAGAGTGGATGGTGTGATGCAGCTGTGACTGTGGTGTTTCAGGTTCTGCCGATGCTGGTGGAGCAGCTTCCCGGAGCGATGGAGTCGTCTCTGTCTCTGCTGCGCTGCATCTACTGCTGTCTGCTGCGTCTGGAGCGCAGCTCACAGGTACAACATCAACATCTGACACAAACCAGACCAACGCATGTCACACTGGTTTAGTCTCTGTTTGATCTAGGCATGCTACCAAATTAAGATTCTTGGCCGAAGCTGAAGCCGAACATAGTTTTTCGCAGTTTTTTTTTCATCATTGCATAAATTAAATCACCAAATGTTCTTTTTACTGTTTTGTCTTGCTTTTCAAAGAAACAATCAATTACAAAACAACAATTGAAAAATATTTACTTAACACTGAACATGTTTTAACATTCTAGCAGATGTTATACCAACAAAGCACAATTTAACTTGACATTAATGAGTTAGTAAAAGAATATTTTTGGGCCTTTTTTGAGACCCCCTTCTTGAATCTTTCAGATTTATAAATGGTTCTCATTATGAATTTGGGAAGATGTTTGTCGCACGTATCACGCTTGTAAAAGTTCATAAAAATGTGACTGAGCATCTGACGAGTAACACTGTTTCAGCGCAGATTTTCCTCTTTTGGACTTTGAGCCCTGCCTAATGAGCTCGTGCAGCGCTGTCAGAATACAGGCAGTTCGTGCTTGTGTTAGAAAACATACGATTCTGCAGTTTATATAATTGTTTAATTCCTCGATTTCATCATCATACAGTATCGGAGACATGAGATGCAGTGCTAAACAGTCTCTCGCTGTCGGTGCTTGTAATGATTTTTGCATCTCTCTCAGACACTTTTAAATGCTTCCACACTGACGGCATGTTTGCTGCATTATAAAGAGTGCTATCAGAGCGTATTTCATAATCTAGACTGACAAAAACATTAATAACATGCAGGGAAAATGTGTAACGGACGCCTAGCAGATACAAACGGGGTGAATAATGTTTTATGTTTTGATTAAAAGATAGTTAACATTAAACGTCAGCGAAACCCTAAGAATTCACAACATTTTTTACAATAGTGCTCTTATTATAGCGTTATGTATATGACAGTTATTAATGTTCAGCACTTCTGTTTTGAGCTGCGCGTGCTGAAGATGACCAGTAGAATGAAGCATTTGATAGCAGGTTTTTAATCAATGGGATTTAACTCATTTATCTCATATAAAATACGCTTCATTATTTATACAACATAACGTTAATATAACAACTTGGCTATCTGCACAAAACGCCCCGATGCATGAACGTGTCTGAGCGGCTCTGAACTCCTTTTGTGGACGCGTTCTTGACGCAACAACGTGCAGAAACACGGGAACTAAACTCTAAAAATTCACAGCGTTTTATTATAATATTATAATGTTATGTATATGACGGTCCCAGTCATAGTTATTACTATTCTGCATAGTTGTTTGTCCTGCGTGCTGAAGAGATACTCACTGTTCAATAAAGCGCTTTACTGCAGCGACTCAACCAAATGCATCTTATACAAGATAAATAATATATACATGATATATATAAACCGGCTGAAATGTTTTGAAATCACTCCAGTCTTTCACTCTGCATCAGTCTGAGTCTTGTTAAAGTTTTAAATCCTTGCAGTCAAGATGCTCCTCTGTCTGTGATGGATTATGGAAAGTGAAACTTCTATAGGGGTGGTTGGATTTATTCACGCACGTTAAAATATTTATTTGAAGCTTTTTTATTTCTTCAGATTCTTATTTACAGCATTATCATAATAGGCTGTATATTAACTTATTGGGAGAAAACCGGTAGTTCGATGTGAAATCAGACATTGCACCCCATATAGCCAAAATGGTATGATCATAACACCCCGCGAATATTCGACTGTGAGATTGGGGTCGAAGCATCGAATCCTCGACTCTTCGGGGTCAGCCCTAGTTACTTTCCTGACGATGTGTGATTATTACTCTTTAGCTTAATAAATATCCCTAAACTGTAGTTTAAGACAAATGATTGCATTTATGAAAAGCTGATCATTTATGTATAAATTGTACATTTTATAATATCAATATAACAATTACACTAATAATAATAATAATTTAAAATAAGAAATTTAACAATTTATCAGACATGCACAATTATATCAGTATTGGTTATTAAAAAGAAAGTCAATATCGGTTGATCTCTAATTACAAAATGTACCCAGCTACATATTATTAAATGGCATCATTTGTACATTTGATACATGTCATCTTGTGTGTCTGCTGCATGTCCATGAGCTGGTTTGTATGGAAGCTTGTCTGTGTGTCCAGCATGCTGTCCTGACCTCCACGCTGCGGAGGCTCGGTGAGGAGGTGTCTCGAGGATCACGCGTCTCTCCGCTCTTCAAGAGCTCCTGTCTTCACACGCGCTTCCTGTGCAGCCTCATCATCATCAAGACCATCAGTCAAGGTCAGTCAAACCTTTAAATACATTTTAGCATTTCTGTAGTAAACGAACAAATTCACTCTCTGTGTACCTTTTTTTTTTTTTTAACCGGTTTTGCTATGATTACATAGAACTCTGCAGCATCAAGCGTGTGAGGTTTCCATGGCAACCAGATTCATTGCATGCAAATTATTTGTTGGACATGATTCAAGTTAAACCAGGGTTTTCACAAAGTGCTTGAATTTGACTTTTTAAAATTTGAGTCGCAGTATCAGTATAAAGTTATACTATAAAGTACATTATATTGTTCGGTCTTTTATTGCATGTGCTGTTTGTTTGGGTTTCAGTAGGGAGCGCGTGTAAAGTCTGACGCGCTTGTGTTGCGCTGTTATCATTATCAAGCGTGGAGCGCGTCTGCATCTCAGCTGCTCCGTCCACAAACTCTTCCTCTGCTTGTGCTGTGAGTTTGAGATGCTTAACGTTCATCTGGGAAAATATCACTAGATTTGTAATCATTTATAAACCTACACAAACACAGGAGAATATTCCTAGATCAACAAATTTCTAGATATGCGATTTGTTGTACATTGCGATTTCAAAATAAAAGTCGCTGTGTATGACACAGCTATCATTCTTCAGCTCAATCATGTATTCATAAAATAAAATCAGGTTGAA
Organism: Acrossocheilus fasciatus; assembly: GCA_036784905.1. NCBI lineage: Eukaryota > Metazoa > Chordata > Actinopteri > Cypriniformes > Cyprinidae > Acrossocheilus > Acrossocheilus fasciatus. Next base: position 37,075,531 of record CM071946.1, on the reverse strand, counting down.
TAAGGAACGCGATAACTTTGCCACAGTATGCTTTTAAATGTTAAAGTGGCCACAGTCATTGCATGCTTTGCTTGTGCTGCACTTTATTTGTATCATTTTGTTTTATTAATTTATTTACTAGAATTTGAAAGATGACAGTATTGTTGGATAAGTGAGGTCTCTGGTTTTTTTTTTGGTTTTCAAGGACTAAAATCAAACAAATAAAAATGGTGCTTAAAGTCCTTGAAAGTCCAGGAATTTGATTTTGCAGTATCTGTAACGCTGTTAAACACACAAAAGCAGGCACACGCACATATTTAGTAACGTTAAATCTTACTGAAGATGGCAGATTAAGCAGTTTATATTCTGAAATCTATTTCTAGGTTTTGTTTTGTGTGCATTAAACTACATTTGGATGTAAATAGTCCTCTTCCTGACATAAATGTAAATCAGTGAGCCGCGGATCACCTTCATGAGATTGTTCGGGTCTGGAGTCATCAGTTTGATGGTCAAGAAATGCACAGGAAAATATGTATTGTGAAAAAAAAAAAAAGTTAGTTTATTTACAGCCCAGTGCTGTACTTCTTCGTCCTTTAGGTGGAGTTGATGCTCTTCACTTTATGCTTGATGTAATATGAACCGATATTTCTAAAGTGTGATGAATTATGGAACAATTTTTGTGTTTATGGACTGTTAAAAGTCATTTGTTGCAATAATTCAGAAATTGAGGTTTACGATCATTACACACATGTTTAGAGGCGAGGCTCCGGTCACGCTGACCTTCTGCTCTTCATCATGACTTCAGCAGGTGGCAGTGTTGTTGTTACGATCAGCCGCGTCTCGCTCTGTTCCTGAGAGTCTGCAGTTAAAAGTGCTTTGCTTTTATATGTGTAAAAGGCCACAGAAATTCAATTCCCCATTAATGCATTGTTTATTTCTGACACTGGCTCAGAAATGGTCAGTAAATGTCATGGAAATTAATCAAATGAAGTTTCTGTAGTCAGTATGAATTGTTTGAGCTCCACTCAGGACTGAAATATCTCTTTAGCATCAGTCTAATCTCTGGAGCAGTTCACACAAAAATGAAAACTTACTGAAAGTGTGCTCACCCTCAGCAATGGATGCTCTGCAGTGAATGGGTGCCGTCAGAATGAGAGTCTGATAAAAACATCACAATAATCCACAGCACTCCAGTCCATCAGTTAACATCTGGAGCTGAAACAAATCCAGCATTAAGACATTTATAACTAAAATACATTGAGTTCATAATCCATAATAACGCTTATTGTGATGTTTTTATCAGCTGTTTGGACTCTCATTCTGACGGCACCCATTCACTGCAGAGCATCCATTGCTGAGACACTGATGCAGAGACACATTTCTACAAACCTGATGAAGAAACACTCATCCTGATCTCAGATGAACTGAGGGTGAACACATTTTCAGCAAATCTTCATTTGTAAATAAACTATTCCTGTAATCATTACTCATTGCTGTTATTAATATGAATCTGTCCGTGTCAGTGAACGCTCCAGATGTGTGTGAAGGAACAGCTGGTTTATTGTCTGTAAACACTCTGTGTCCGCTCTCTTTAACACTCACGATCTGATGTGACAGTCAGAACCACACACACTCGTCCGTCGCTAATCAAATGCCTTCTGGGACCTGCAGCTCTTTTAATATGCTATAATATTAATAATATTAATCAGTGACTCTCATAAGCAGCACAGCTGTATTTGTAGCAATACACAACAATACATTGTATGGGTCAAAATTATACATTTCTCTTTTATGCCAAAAATCATTAGGATATTAAGATCATGTTCCATGAAGATATTTAGTAAATTTCTTACTGTAAATATATCAAAACTTCATTTTTGATTAGTAATATGCATTGCTAAGAACTTCATTTGAACAACTTTAAAGGTGATTTTCTCAATATTTAGATTTTTTTGCTCCCTCAGATTCCAGATTTTCAAATATTGTCCGATCATAACAAACCATACATCAATGGAAAGCTTATTTCTTCAGCTTTCAGATCATGTATAAATCTCAGTTCCAAAAAATCGACCCTTCTGACTGGTTTTGTGGTCCAGGGTCCCATGTTTGTGTTTATTATTGTGTGAGGCAGTGGAGCTGAACTGGCTCGTCTGTGGTGTTTTGATGGTGTTTGTAAATCGTCTCTCTCCTTCTTCTGGACCTGTAGTGGATGTTCTGGCTCAGGCTGTGGAGGTTCTGTCCGGTGCGGTTCGGACCGATGAAGGACAGGCTCTGTTCCTGGAGTACCAGGCTCTGCCGGCGGTTCTGGCTCTGCTGAGGTCGGGCAGTCCCGCTCTGCTGGCTCCGTCTGTGGATGTCCTGCTGCAGATGAGCTCAGAATCACGTGAGAAACTTTTAAAAAAAAAAAAAATTTTTTTTATTTTTTATGTGTGGTCAGATGATATTGTGTGATGTCCACTAAACCGACCCCCAAACATGGTCATCTTCATGCGAGGGACCCATTCAAATATGCAAAAGACAGCTATATATTTTCATAGTGTTAAATTCTTACAAATTTTTACTGCAAAAAAATGAATATTATAAATTTGTGTAAAATATTATTGGAAAATATTTAGTTCATATTTCGTTATATCATTAATGTCTTGTTCGATATACTATTTTTTTAATCAATTTTATTTATATTTTATCAGTGAATTTATTTAATTGTTTTTTAAAATCTTTTTTATTTTAATCAAATTTTTTTTTTTTTTAGTTTTTTTTTATTTAAATCAGATGTATTAGTTTATTGCTTTTTTAAGATCGCGGTTCATTCATTTTCTATTTATTTTAAATGTATTTATTTGTTGAATATTTTTATGTATTTTATGTTATGTTTTACTTGCTTATTTAATTATTTATTTAAAATTAAATGATTTTAAACTTTATTTAAATCAAATTTTTATTTATTTTAATCTGTTTGTTGTAAATATTAATTTACTTTTTCAAATCAAATTTGATTGATTTATCGATTTATTTAAATCATATTTATTTAATCATTTTTATTTATTTTATTGAAACGTCTGTTTATTTAATTCAAATTTTATTTATTTTAATCAAATTTTACTTATTAAATCAAATTTGATTTTATTAATTTGTATTAATTTATTTTAATCATATGTTATTATGTATTTATTTAAATCAAATTCCTTATATATATTTTTTTAAAAATGTTTTTTTTTTTACTTATTTAATCTTTTTTTATTTTATTTTCTGTCAAATTTAGCTAGTTAAACCTGTATTTTATTATTTATTTTTTATGTTTTTCAAACCTTCCCATGGACCCAGACCCAGTTTGAAAACCTCTGTTCTGAAAGAGTTCAGACGGTTTATTTAATACAGTCACAGCTTTTGCAGTTTAATAATGGCTTTAATTAAATTCCCATCACAGTGTAATGCTGTACATGTATCGAATGTGTTTTGGAGGTAGTTGTTAGTCTGTGCGAGCGCTGGGAGTTGGTGAAAACACTCGTAAGTCGTTAAAGCGAGCGTGTTAACGAGGCGGGCAGGACACTGAGCAGACGTGAGGCGAGCCGGATGGCCAATTAGCAGCTTTACAGCAGAGTGAAGGCTGGAGGTCAGCTGCACTCGTCTGCTTTAATGCGCTCCATGTGTCCACGAGCAGCTCCTAAATCAGCTCCATCGCAGTCAAAGACTTTAACAGACGCCTTAAACTTCCCTGAGCTGAAGCTCATTCTCTGTCACGCTGCTTTCCAACAGTGTATTTTGTGAAAACTGAAGTTCAGCCATTATGTTTGAGAGAAATTGTTTTGTAATAATGTTTAGCATGCAGGCTGTAGCTGGTTTCTGAAAGTGATAGTCATCATCATCGTTTACTTTCAGCTGAAAGATGTATGACTTTTCTTTCTTTTGAAAGCGTATCAGCCCAATCTCAGTTTTAATCCATTTATTTTATTCAAATTGATTATTTTATTACTTATGTAAATAGAATTTTTTAAATTATTTAATTTAATCAAATTTATTTTTGTTTTAAATATTTTTATTACATTTGTTATTTATTATTTATTTAAATTGTATTTATTGTAATCAATTTATTTAAATCAAATGTATTCATTTATTATTTACTTAAATCAGCTTTTAATTTATTTTAATTCTTAAAATGTTATACATTTTTATCATTTTATTTATTTTTTAAGCCACATTTTATTTTATTTTTAAATTTTTTTAATCAATGTATTTATTTCAGTCATATTTATGTAATCAATATTTATTTTATTTAACCGTCTTTGTTCATTTAAATCTGATTTTATTCTTTTAATATATTCTTTTTATTTAATATAAATCTATTAATTTGACTTATTTAAATCAAATTTGATTAATTCATTTTTGAATTGGTTTGTTCAGTGTTTATATTTATTTATTTATAACTGATCTAACACAATATTTATAGAATTTTTATATTCATTGTAATATTAATATGGAAACAGTGTTCCACTGTAATAATTAATTAAAATAAATTTTAGCAGTAATATCAATGTTCTTGTTTTAGAGTAGAAATAATGTCTGTCTTGTTCATTTAATGTTTTTCTTGCGTAACGAAAAAAAAGTGAATCTACTGTAGAAATGCTGCAGCTCCTCAATCTTGTGGATATTATTTACATTTACTTTTAGGCATTTAGCAGATGCTTTTATCCAAAGCGACTTACAAATGAATATTATATGTGGCTATGACTATTATTATTATTATTATTATGTTTTCATGGAAGGCGTTTCTTTCCCAGCGCTGGATGAAGACTCGAGCGCAGGAAGGAAAAGTGTTCTTGCTGAAAGCAGATGTAATGTAATGCTAAGAGTATGAGCTCTAATGTTGAAATAAGTGGACCGCACCATCTGCATGTGTTTTCTACTCTAGATATGAAGCAGAGTTTCACGCTAACGATTTAAAGCCATAAATCTCCTGAAGATGATATTCCAGCTCTGAGTCTCAGACTAACGCTCCTCTGTCCAGCAGGAACGCTGTCGGCTTTTCTGGATCAGTGCAGCTCGGAGGGTTTCTTCCGCTGCGCCTCGCTGTTCCTCCGTAACCCTCGTCTGGAGCCGCCGCTGCTGGAGAAGATGCTCATGCTGCTGCAGAAGCTCTCCAGCATCCGGTCAGTCCTTACACTTCATCATGTGTGAGGCTCTTTACCTCAGTTTAGCCTTTCTAAACACATCTGAGTGCAGTGACTTCGCTGGAAACACTCTCTCTCTCTCTCTCTCTCTCTCTCTCTCTCTCTCTCTCTCTACATATATATATATATATATATATATATATATATATATATATATATATATATATATATATATATATATATATATATATATTGTGACGGATCGGTGGCCCTCCCCCTCATCATCATCACCACCCCGTCCCTTATTCGCCGCCCTTCACCAGGGTCCCGACGGGAGTGGGTGGATGAGAGGAGGGGCGTGGGACTAACATGGGCTGGCGGCGTGTGATGAGGCACAGCTGGACTGAATTAAGCCTCATCACCGCCGCCGTTAAATGCCGAGCGCGCCTCTCCTCGGGAGACCGGTCTCTTCCCCCGTGCATGCACGCTGGTGTCCTCGTGGATCCAGGAAGGGTGCGTTGAGGGACATCGCGCCGCCGAGGATGTGAGCCGCGGAACCTCCAGAGTCATCGTGCAAGCCGCACCCGTATAACGGCCGTCGGGCCAGGATGCCGGGCCGTCCATCCCGCCAATGCCCGTAAGAGGCAGAAGAGGAAGTGCCGCCGCTCCAGAGAAGCCGCCGCCCCTCGTGCCCAGGACCGCGGGAGCGTGTGCGGCCACCTGACTCCGCCCCTTGCCTGGACCCTTACCTTCTGGAACACTGCCCTCCTGCACAAGCCCCGAAGCACAACGAGGACACCAGATCCCCCCTGTTTTGTGGACACTTATTCCCCCTGCACACTTTATTTTATCATTTTTGTTTAATAAAAACCTCTCCGAGGCCTGACGCCACACCCACTGTGTCTGTCGTTGGCTCCTCCCGTCACAATATATATATATATATATATATATATGTTTGTATGTATGTATGTATGTATATGTTTGTTTATTTTTCAATAATGTTTTAATAATAATAACTTTCTTAGGACCATGGAAACTGTGAGGTTGATTTACAAGAAAACGCAGAAAACATCCAGTCAGAAGCGGATTGAGTTCTGTTTCGTGGCTTTGAGTTTTTAATACTGTCTGTCTTTTTAATATCAAGAATGTCCCACTCTTTACTGTCTCATTCATTCATGTTCCTTCATTAATAACGCTAACAGTCCCATCCACTGAAAGCTGCGCTGAAGTAACCGGCGAAATTTTTCAAAGTATAAAATAAATAAAACAAAGTACAGTTTTCAGACCTTTCACTTTCTTTTTTTTTTTTTACATACTTTTACACTTTTTCTGCTGTTCAAAAAACTCTTTATTTTCGCTATTACCACAAACAAGCTACGAATCTGAGTGCAGGAGCTCTATGTTACCGTAGAAAGGTCAGTGGTTTGCTGTCGTGACTCTCGCGAACAGCACTGAACGCGCACTCTGGCCGGTACAAAAAATGTGGTGTTATTTGAAACCTTTTATCAGCTTATGCAGGCTCTACACCAAAGGAGTTGCTGATCTCTAGTGATGTCTAATTTTTGTAATAGATCATTTGTTGGTAAAGGCTAAGAGATCTGGCCATAGGTTCCAGACCGCTGAGCTAATTTTTTTTTTTTTTTTTTCGTTTGGCCGATATTCGGTATTTTAAAAATTATCGGCATCAGCTAATAAATATTTTTTCCTGTTTGGCCGATATTTGGTATTTTTAAATTATCGGCATCAGCCAATATATATTTTTTCCTGTTTGGCCGATATTTGGTATTTTTAAATTATCGGCATCAGCCAATATATATTTTTTCCTGTTTGGCCGATATTCGGTATTTTAAAATTATCGGCATCAGCCAATATATATTTTTTCCTGTTTGGCCGATATTCGGTATTTTTAAATTATCGGCATCAGCCAATATATATTTTTCCCTGTTTGGCCGATATTTGGTATTTTTAAATTATCGGCATCAGCCAATATATATTTTTTCCTGTTTGGCCGATATTCTGTATTTTTAAATTATCGGCATCAGCCAATATATATTTTTTCCTGTTTGGCCGATATTCGGTATTTTTAAATTATCGGCATCAGCTAATAAATATTTTTCCCTGTTTGGCCGATATTTGGTATTTTTAAATTATCGGCATCAGCCAATATATATTTTTTCCTGTTTGGCTGATATTTGTCATTTTAAAATTATCTGCATTTGCCTTTTTCCCTCTATTTGGCCGATATTTGGCATTTTTAAATTGTCGGCATCAGCTAATATATACTTTTTTCCTGTTTGGCTGATATTTGGCAGTTTTAGATTATTGGCATTGGCCAATATTTTTTTCTGTTTGGCTGATGTGTGGGAAGTGGGACTTTTATTTTGACGGCGCTGAGAATGCCAGCACCTGAGCACACAGAGCTTCTGTTGTCCCTCATCATTAGTTTACTATCTCTGTGTAGCAAATCTGACTAATAAGTTATTACACAGAACTGTAAAACAAAGTGAATGGGATACGAAAGACATTATAGTGTTTGCTTTTTTATTAATCAATCAAAATATGTGTGTGTGTCTGCTTTTTGTAAGCCACCTGCTCCCGAGATACTGGCATCGGCCGTCAGAAACTCACTACGAGCTGAGCACTGAGTCGGTGTGTTTGTTTGCAGGAAGAACAAGCGTCTGTTCGAAGCGTCGTCGCTGCATTTGCTGCTGCAGGAGATGCACAGGACCTGCGACCGCAGTCAAGCCTTCATCAGCATGAACCTCAGCTCCATCCTTCTCAATCTGGGCATGCTCACACGCTCCTGACACACTCCGCACACACTAAACACTTCATTATATACGTGCATTGATGCTTTCTGTCTCTCTAATCATTCACTCACACTCATATCGATCCAAACCCTGCGAGTGTGTTTCTTCTGATGATTTGCAGAACGTCTGAGCTGCTGTTTCCACATCAAACCAGATGCTGATTTTATTACATCGAGCTCCAAAATGATCAACGAAGCACTTGGAGGAATCGTAACAGTATCTGTGTTTATAATCTGTGGATTATAATAATAATAATCACACAGAACTATCAGCTTGCACTGATGCTGTTATGATACTTCAGTGGTGATGAGCAGCTCAGACCTTCTGCTAAACATCTCCTTTTGTTTCACAGAATCAGAAAATAATACAGGTTTGGAGCATAAATCATTCCTTTACACAATTGTAGGATGGTGCAGTTTTATTTATTTTTTATGTACATTAAAATAATGAATTTGATGTTTTATACTGTATGCAACAACTTAATAAATTTTATTCAATTAAATTGTGATAATGTGCCTGGTTTTATTTGATCATACACTCAAGAAAATATTTAGGCCTTAATTTAAGATATATTTTAATTGCATAACATTTCCATCTCTTTGGATTTAACAAAAAAATAATAAGATTATAAGTTTATTTTATACATAAATGAAAACAGGTCAGATTTCTGTAATAATAATTAACTGAATGTGTTTTAAATGCACAATAACAATCATTATGTATATTTCATCAGTTATTTAGGGTATTTACATCACATACAATTCTGTCTAACTAAATATTTATTATTCCAGAGATATAGCCATACTTTAACCATGTTCATACTTTTTAACTGAATAAATTATTTCTACAATGGGCAGATTTATGCTGATTCTAAGTGGTTTGAATAATCGCCATCTAAAAAAAAAAAAAAGATTTAATAAAATCAAATGCATGCAAGTAGTTAATAAGCTACGCAATGTTTTTTATTTTTTTTATTTTTTTTAATGAGTGCAGAAATCTGAGCTGTTTCATGTATGTGTGACTGACAAATATACATCACATTGTTGTTTTGTTTTGTTTTTTTTATGTTAAAACTGAGTAATCCAAATACATGGACATTTTATATGCAAGTTAAATTTAAGCTTAATATTTTTTGTGTATTATATTAAACATTTTTATTTTACTTTTGTGTTTCATCACTAGCATCATCAAACACTACCACGATAATGACTGTTTTCAAACAGGTTTCCTGAACCCCCTGCCCTCTCTGTCATTGGTCAGCCAGTCAGTTAGCCCCGCCCTACTCTCAGGTGATTGGTTGAGTCAGAAGTGGACATGTCAGATGAAGGTTCTGGAAGCATCAGTGATTCATTCCTCAGGAATCAAACTAACGACTGACTCACAATAACTCACGCCAGATTCAATCCGTCTCTCTGTTAAAGAATATTATCCTCTCCAAACATTGTTTTTTTCTGACATTTATTTGTTTAAACGTCCCTCATTGTGTTTCAGTGTTTCTCATCAGTATTAAACCTTGAAAGCACCTGTGATGAGGATGTGTTGGTTCTCCTGTTTATATGGGCCGGGGTTGCTTCTCTCTCCTGTCACATTGTTTAGCAGCATGATGAATGTTTGCTGGAGCTGAATGAGTTCCAGGCCCGAGCGCTCTTATGTTTAGTCCAGATGGAGCAGGATTTGGTTTGGTCTGTTCTCAATCACATGTGTTGCTGTTGTAATGGAGAAAGGCTCTGCTGTCTCTGCTGCGTATCTCTCAGGATCCTCCGGTGAGTCTCGCTCCAGGTTAAACGCTGCGTTCTGCATAGATCGTGTGAGACTCCAGACAGAGTTTGAGATTGAAGTCTTGATTTCTTTTGGCAGGAACATTGACTCGTTCTCCATCCCGTCGTGATCTGCGTCATTTCTGCAGGACAAGCGTCACCAGACAGTTACAAAAATAAAGAGTGTGTTTCGAGGTTTGCCTGGTTAGCATAGGTTGGTTAGTCCTTGCTGATAACTGCATTTATAGCATTTACAGTTGAAGTGAAGCAAAGGTCAGGTCGTGTACTTCAGCAGGTCTTGCATTAGCTGAGAAACTGCCATTGAGATGAATGGGAACACTAACAGATCTCAACAAACAGACTGACCTCACACACACACACACACACACACACACGTACACGTGATTTACAGAAACAAGGACACTTTGACAATTCAATTCAAGTTGAATACTCATTCATTACAATGAATACTTAAGTTCAAATGCAGTTTTGATAACCATCACTGGAAATGAACTATCATCTAAAACAATGTTATCAATATTTCTTCACATCTTTTTTTTTTTAAGCAAAAAAAAAAAAAAAAAAAAAATATATATATATATATCTGTGTGTACATATATATACAGTCATGGCCAAAAATATTGGCACCCTTGGTAAATATGATCAAAGAAGGCTGTGAAAATTAATCTGCATTGTTAATCCTTTTGATCTTTTATTTTAAAAAATCTCAAAAATCTAACCTTTCATTGGAGAATAAGAATTTAAAATGGGGGGAAATATCATTATGAAATAAATGTTTTTCTCTAATACACATTGGCCACAATTAACGGCCCCCTTTTATTCAATACTTTTTGAAACCTCCGTTTGTCAGTTAAACAGCTCTAAATGTTCTCCTATAATGCTGATGAGGTTAGAGACACCTGACGAGAGATCAGAGACCATTCCTTCATCCAGAATCACTCCAGACCCTTTAGATTCACAGCTCCATGCTGCTGCTGCTTCTCTTCAGGTCACTCATGTTCTACAGGGTTTGATTTTTTTATCTGTTGGTATTTGATAGAATCCATGATGCCATGCATCTAAACAAGATGTTCAGGACCTCCAGCAGAAATATAGGCCCACAACATCAAAAATACAGCAGTATATTTCATTGTACACATGGGGTACTTTTTATCCCTGTGTTCACCAAACCCATCTTGAGTGTTTGCTGCTAAAAAGCTCATGTTTTAGTTTGATCTGAGCATAGAAGCCAGTCCCATTTGAAGCTCCAGTCGTGTCTGATAACTGAATATGCTGGAGTTTGTTTCTGGATGAGCGAGGAGAATTCTTCTGGAAACCCTCACAAACAACATGTGCTGATGTAGCTGCTGTTTGACTATTTTTTTTTTTTAAAGGTTTTCTGACCCCGAGACTCAACTATTTTCTGCAATTCTCCAGCTGTGGTCCTCGGAGAGTCTTTAGCCGCTCAAACTCTCCTTCTCACCGTGCATTAGGACGATATAGACACACGTCCTCTTCCAGGCGGATTCATAACACTTTATGTTGATTGGAAATTCTTAATTATTGCCCTGATGGTGGAAATGGGAATTTTCACTGCTCTAGCTCTTTTCTTAAAGACACTTCACTAATTTGTGAAGCTCATTTATCTTTTGCTGCACATCAGAAATATATTCTTTGGTTTTTCTCATTATGATGATGATTAAGGGAATTTGGGCTTTGTTTTCCCTCCTATTTATATTTCTGTGAAACAGGAAGCCATGGCTGGATAATTTCTTGTTCATAATCACCATGGAGTGCTCAGAATTGTGAATATGAATGGGAATATACTTCAGAGATATTTTACTCATAAGAATTTCTAGGGGTGCAAATAATTGTGTCCAATGTGTATTTGAGAAAAACATTTATTTCATAATGATACCCCCCCCCCCATTTTAAATTCTTATTATTCAATGAAAGGTTAGATTTTTGTGAATTTAAAAAAAATAAAAGATCAAAAGGATTAACAATGGAGAGTAAAATGAGAAATGTTTCCTTTGGAACTTTCTTAACTAAAATAAGTTATATTTTATTTGACTTCAAGTAACTTTTTTTATGGATTTAGTTAACTACGAAACCCTCTTGTATATAATTGTTCGCAGGTGTGCGTGTATGTAATGTGGTCGTGAGCGATGAGATGGTGCTTCAGTAATTTAGTCATGCTGAAGTCATGCTTAAATGAGTGTTTTGTGATGTGTGGTTCTCAGTGACATATATCATGGTTTATGCTGTTAAAAAAAAAGGGGCAAGAAATGCCAGTGCAGTGAATGTTTCATAGGCGCAGTATTGAGTTTCAGAGCATCTCACATTGGTTTTAATAAGCAGCCCAGAGACGTGAAGTAGCTCTGATTCCCTCGCTGATCTGTCGCAGGCTGATTTATTCCTTTTCATTAGTTCAAGCGTTTAAGTGCTGCAGTGTATATGGACTCTGTTTCATAGAGACGTGTGCAACAGAGCGCTGGTTTGTCTGATTTATACGTGTGGATTCTTGGCTGACCGTAACGCCAGTGGAAGTCGTGTTTGAGGCCGTTTGTCTCATTAAACATTTATTCACTTGTTAAAGTATACGTGCTTCAGCAGTCGTGTCGTTACAGTTCACCGTCCCTGACCGCTGTGTGGTTTGAGGCTCATTACAGGCCGGTTTGTGGCATTATGAACTCAAAGAGTCAGTTTAATGAAACAAGACTCATCTTGACACTAAACTGTTAGTTCTGGGTCAACTGTGAGTTTTGACGGGTTGATGATGATGATGCATTACAGCACTGAACTCACAAATATGAATATGATCCCATGAGCAAAACAAATCACTGCTGATATCACATATCACCCTGGAAATCAAATTCAAATGCATTGCAGTGTGCTAAGTAGTATATACTGCAGTGTAGTAATTCATCAAACTCAAGTGCATAACATCCACTTAGTGTGCACAGCATGCATACTAAAGAGTGTGATTAGTCAGTATGCAGTTGTTAGCATGACATTTTACTATAAAACATAAAAGGAAGTAAAATAATCATAAAACAATAAAAATATACTGCGGTATAGTTGGTCATCAAGAACCCATGTAGTATATCCACGTTTTGTGCATAGCATGCACACTAAATAGTGTGATTAGTATGTTAGTTTGCAATTGTGAATACAGCCAAAATCAATGTAGGTAGCAGCACACTTTGTACTGATAGTAGTATGCAGTGCAGGATGCTCAGTACAATATACTGCAGTGTAGTAGGTCATCAATAACCCATGCAGAGCATCCACATAGTGTGCACAGCATGCACACTAAATCATGTGATTAGTATGTTAGTGTGCAATTGGGAACACAACCAGAATCAGTGTGATTAGTAGCACACTGTGTATGTAGTGCAGTTAGCATTACAGTATGGGAAAGAGTACTAGTGCAGTGTGCATTACAGTGTGGGCTAGTGTTCCCTTTGTAGTGTGCTCTGTAGTATATACTGCGGTCATCAAGATTCATCCATCCACGTAGTGTACACAGCAGGCATACTAAAAAGTGTGATTGCTATTTTAGTATGCAATTGTGAACACAGCCGGAATCAATGTGAGTAGTAGCACACTACATACGTGCAGAGCAGTGTGCATTACAGTGTGGGATACAGTACCCATTGTAGTGTGCACTGCAGTATGGGATAGAGTACTAGTGCAGTGTGCATTACAGTAGGGGCTAGTGTTCCCATTGTAGCGTGCACTGCAGTAAGGCACAGAATACTAATGTGGTGTGCTCTGTAGTATATACTGCCGTTTAGTAGGTCTTCAAGAACCCATGCAGAGCGTCCACATAGTGCGCACAGCATGCATACTAAGTAGTGTGATTAATAAGTTAGTATGCAGTTGTGAACACAGCCGGAATCAATGTGGGTAGTGGCACACTGCGTATGCAGTGCAGTCTACATTGCAATGTGGGATAGAGTACCCAATGCAGTATGCATAGCAGTATATACTGCAGTGTAGTGGGTCATCAAGAACCCTCGCAGAACAACCAGGCAGTGTGCATAGCATGTATACTAAATGATTAGAATGTTAATTGTGAACACAGCCGGAATTTATGTGGGTAGCAGAACATTGCATATGAGTAACAGTGTAGTGTGCTCAGTGGTATATACTGCAGCGTAGTCAGTCATCAAAAATCCATGCAGAATGCATACTGCATACGACTAAATAGTGTGATTAGTATGTTAGTACGCAATTGCGAACAGCCAGAATCAATGTGCATTGCAGTATGGGATAGTAGTAGATGCTCTGGAGTATGTGCTGCAGTGTAGTAAGTCATTCAGGCACTAATGCAGAGCGTCCGTATAGTATGCACAGCATGCATACTAATTAGTGTGATTAGTATGTTAGTGTGTGATTGTGAACACAGCCAGTGTGTGCTGCAGGTGTTTGTTGTGTGTGATGACTGGACGCCAGCAGATCCAGCAAACACATGTGAGTGTGTTTATCTCCACACAGAAGAACTGCGCTCACTTCATATAATTTTTTTAACTTTGTTGTTATCTCTCGCACACTTGAGCTGAGGAAGTGTAAATCATTTCCCATGTGTGTTGGGAGTGATTGATGAGGCAGACGGCAGGTCACTGCACGCAGGCCGCTTCATTCCAGCACCGTGTCTGAGAGTTTATTCCTCTTACTCTTAAAGGAGCAGTTCATCCACAAGTCAAGCAGCTTTCTTTCCTCTGTGTTGCTGGTGTTTTGCTGTGGTGGTGTTGGTGTGAGAGTCCCTTCACGGTCTTTGTTAAGAAGTTGGAGTTAAAAACAGAATTTGATTTGCTTAGTACAAAGAATGCTGAATTTATGCTACGAGGAACTAAAGCAGTTTATGAGTATGGAGACAAAGCCAGTCCACTATTATGCTTCTCGCTCAATTACTCAGGTGTATGATGCTTCTGGCTCGTTAACTAAGAATCCATCTGACATCAGTGATGTTTATTTCTCTTGCTGCTCCAGTCTCTATACATCAGACCCTCCTGAAGACGGTTCTAGTATGCATTGTTTCTTAGACAGTCCAGAACCGGTATTCCTCGCACTGATGCAGCTGTAGCCGTGGATCTGGAAAAGCCTCTAGAGTTGGATGAGATGTTGAAATGTCTTCAGCTCTTGTGAAGGCAGCAGGTCCAGACGGCTTTTCTACAAAAGGTTTGCCAAACATCTGGCACCTGTATTGTTAGATATGTACAATGATTCTTTGGTAAACGGTTCTCTTAACTCTGACTCTGTTTCAGGACGAGAACCCAGATGAATGTGGAGGTTTGGAGGTCTATTAGTCTGTTAAATTATCAGCCGAGGTGCTGGCTTGCCGTCTGGATCCCTGTCTTCCTAAAATAATCTCTGAAGATCAGACCGGTTTCATCAGAGGCCGACAATTATCATCAAATATTCAACGACTTTTAACTATTATTTTTTGTCCACTCACTTCTTCCACAAGTGAAATAGTCACATCATTAGATGCAGAAAAGGCCTTCGACCGCGTCGAGTGGAATTATTTATTCACTATATTAGAAAGATTTAGTTTTGGCCTCCTTTTTACATCATGGATGCACCTTCTGGACCTCTGGATATCTCCAGAGACATAAAGATGTGGTGTTGGTCTGCCAGACGTTTTGATTTATTACTGGGCAGCAAATATTAGTAAAATTCACAGCTGGGATAGCTCTCCCCATATAGATCTAGATCTTGGCTCTCTGTCTGTCTGTGTGCTCAGTCTAGCTGCCCCTCGAAGCGCGCCACTAACCCAGTTGATTGTACTTCTCTCAGGATTTGGAGACAACACTTTAAACTTGCGGCTGCTTCTGTTTTTGGCTCTATTTGTAGTAATCATCTATTCCTGCCTCCAACCTTAGATTCTGCTTCTGTTCTGTGGAAAAACAGAGGCCTTTTACATTTTTCTGATTTATTCATTTTTGCAACTTTTTCTTGCAACTTGTTTCGTTTTTTTTCAAGTTTGTAATTTTGCTCGTTCCCTCTGTCCTTCTTTTCCAGACTCGTCTGAACCTTCTTTATATGAGAAGTGCTTAATTCAGATCGTGG
The DNA here is from genome assembly GCA_036784905.1 of Acrossocheilus fasciatus. Lineage (NCBI taxonomy): Eukaryota > Metazoa > Chordata > Actinopteri > Cypriniformes > Cyprinidae > Acrossocheilus > Acrossocheilus fasciatus. The sequence continues at coordinate 37,059,799 of CM071946.1, read as the reverse complement.
CTCTATATCCACTTTATATAATTGAATTCTTGCTAATGCTTTGCCATCTTCCTCCCTGAGTCTGATTCAGTTTAAGGTTCTCCACAGAATGCATCTCACAAATGTCAAGTTAAGTAAGTTATTTCCAGGATGTTATTTGTAGAAGGTGTTCTCTGGCTCCTGCGGATCATACACATGTTTTTTTTTCTTGTCCAAAGTTGGAAGATTTTTGGTATTCCTTTTTTTGGTACTTTTTCTAACATTTTCAACATTTACCTTGATCCATGTCCTTTGATTGCTGTTTTCTGTGTGCCGGCGGTTTTGGATGAACTTTCTAGAAAGTGTGCTAATGTTCTAGCCTTTGCTTCACTGATAGCTCGGAGATGGGTTTTATTGCACTGGACGTCTTCTAAACCTCCCACTTTCTCGTGGTTAGATTTGATGTCTTTTCTATTTATCGAAAAAATTAAGTTCACATTAAGAGCTTCCACTGACAAACTTTACAAAAACTGATCCTCTACTTAATTTTGTCAAGTATACACCATATATCTCTGTGTTTTTTCCCCTTTAACCTATGGATATCTGCTTTTTTTGTTTCATTGTACTTTAAGGTATATTTATTTAGTTGCATTGACAATTCATGTGGGTTCAAAGGAGCTACGAATCAGTTAACCATTGCCTCGCAAAGTGATTCACTGTTTCGAAGCGCTTCAAGTGGATCACAGATGGCAAATCATTTGATTCAGATCGGAACTTTGGAGCGGGTTTATGAATTATAATTTTTTTGATTCAGTTTGGAGAATGGATTGCAAATCATTTGATTCAGATCGGAACTTTGGAGCGGGATTGTGAATTTTTTATTTTATTTTTTTGATTCAGTTCGGAGAATGGATTGCAAAACATTAGATTTAGATCGGAACTTCTGGTTCATGAATCATTTTGCGAATTGAATGATTCACGACCGCATGGGGGGTTGCGAATCATTTGATTCAGATCGGAGCTGGTTTGTGAATCTTTTGATTCAGTTTGGAGCATGAATTATTTGATTCAGATTGGAAATTTGGATTGTGAATCATTTCATTTAGATCGGAGCTTCACGGGTCGCAAATCATTTGATTCAGATCGGGACATCGGAGCACATATCGCAAATCTTTTTTTCTGATTTTTTTTTTTTTTTTTTTCATCAAACCAGGCAGTGCAGTTATGAAAACAAAACAGAATAAAGAAATTATACACCAATACAAATCCCTTAATAAAATGAACCATGGTTTTATTATAGTGAAAGTGTATGAAGATGCAGCTTTAGCAGAACCTATCAGGCACCTAGATAAACTTTGAATAAAGAAAAGAGAGAGTTTAGAGCCAGATTTTTGTTTATGATTGTGAAATTTAGCTTGCAGGAAACACAAATTAAGTTTAATTGTCCAATATTCTCTTTTGAGTAGTCAAACAATCCATGGAGAAACAGTCACTGGAGTCACTTATCTGAAAGATATTTCCTTCTAAATGAAAAAGTAATGCATTACTTTACTAGTTACTTAAAAAAGTAATCTGATTACGTAACTCACGTTACTTGTAATGCGTTCCCCCCCGGCACTGGTTATTATTACTTGTTCAGACAGTCTCCAGCCCGAAGGCTTGAGGTTTGGTCACCAGCGAGGACTGACTCGGTGAGCAGCGCTCGCTCAGATTCACAGGCCGAGTGTTTATCAGGCCTGGCTCTGATCCAGGAGGTCTGTAAGAGTCCGGTCAGAATATTCCTGCCTCATGAATGCATTAGTGACAGATCATCTTCTCACATGGGCAGAACATCTGGTCCATCTGCTGGATCTGACAGAATGAAGGTCTGCGATTCTGCTTCTCATGAGAAACGCCAAACAGACTGTCGATCACGTCTGCGGTGACCTTCAGAAAGCCCGCAGTGTTTCTGCTTGTGGTCTGAATCCTCTGAACACTGTGTGCTGGATATTAAATCATGCTTTGAGAAGAAATAGTGCCGCTGGTGCTATACAACGGCTAGCCAGGAATAATTCCTTTAGTTTTCTGCATATACTTCAAAGTCAATATGAACTTTCAAAATTGACTTTATATTTCAAATTATTTATTTTATTTTTGGTTTTTAATTAAATTACTTTTTCTTTTTTTTCTTTTTGTAATTCTTCATTCTCAATGGTGATTATCATGACTTTATAAAGATAATTTATTGAAATCACCATGAAGAAACATTACAAATACTACAATAATGTTTAAATACTTCATTTATTTTACAATAAACAACTGTATATATAAAAATAAATTAATTAAAAACAATTGTAAAAATAAAATAAATGAATGTTAGGAATAATTTTTTTTCAAAGAAGTCTCTTCTGCTCATCAAAGCTGCATTTATTTGATCAAAAATACAGTAAAAACAGTGAAATATTATTACTATTTAAAATAGCTGTTTTCTATGTGAATATCTGTTAAATTGTAATTTATTTCTGTGATCAAATCTGACTTTTCAGCATCATTACTCCAGTTTTCAGTGTAACATGATCCTAAAATAAAATAAAATAAATGTTTTTTGTGTCGCAGCAGTGAGTTGGGATGTGAATGAAGAATCTGGCTCTAAAATAGAGTTCACTTCTTTAAACAAAATATCAGTTTGGTGAAAAATGAACACTTTTGACCAGTTTTCACAGATTCACACTTATAATATTTCTGTGATTTGATTATTACGTTACTTACATTCAGCTAAACTTTCTCAGGATTTTAAGTGCTGAAGGAAGGTTTGCATCACATAAATTCAATCTGGTTTTTATCTTCATCTTCATCTCTCTGTGTTTGAGCTGCTTTATGATTTGAGATTCAGTCTGCTGATCTGAAAACAGTGCAATATAGTCAATTAACACATGGACAACATTGATATAATTTTCTCATTTTATTTCTTTACATGGTGCATATGTACAATAATAAGTTATATATACAGTTGTGTTTGTTGCATTGATCCAGGAGCTCTGCTAGAAACGTGACTATGAGGTTGATGTGGCCTTTACAAGTTGAACCTAAAATAAAATGCACTGTTTGTTGATATACAGTATATATATATATATATATATTTTTAACGTGGGACGTGAGGAGGAGAAACAAACATGATGCAACAACAACAAAAGCTGAAGCCCGTATCTGAAGCGGTTCTGTGTGTGATTGTCCAGGAGACCGGCTCCGTTCAGTCATTCCCTGCAAACGTCTGAGTGATGAAGCCTCAAACACGAGCTGTGTGACGGTCAGAAACGCAAACAGAAGTGTGTGTCGGTCATTAAACGCTTCTGCATGCAGTTAAAGGTTTGCACAGCTGCCTCTGCTTCCCATCGCACACTTTATAGCTTTTCCGTTTGGATTATTAGTTAATGAGGTGCTGGAAATCACAGCCGCTTTAGAGTCATAAAACACCAATTCCACACAATTAGTCCAGCAGCAGCGGCTCGCCGCAGGACACACACACACACACACACACACACACACACACACACACACACACTTAAACACTCAGAGACACACAAGCCGCAGCTCTCTGACTCTCTTAAACAGATTTATGTTTCTGTCAGAAATTCATTGAGTCCATATTCTGAATATGAGCAGATACAGTGAGTTCATCGAAGGTGAATGTGGGACGACACACACACACACACACACACACACACACACACACACACACACACACACACACACACACACGTACCATGTTTGAGAGTTTCCTTCACATCTCTGTGACATTTAGGCAAGACACTACAGGCAAACACATTTTTTTTCAATATTTTAAAAAATATTACTTTTTTAAAAAATACATTTCATAATAATAATAATAATAGTACCACAATTGTTTATTATATAAAATTAACAAAATTTTTCTTATTGTTTTTTAAATAATTTAAAAAATAAATATAATAATAATAATAGTAGTAGTTGTTTATTGTACAAAAGTAACAAAAATGTAAATGTTTTATTTTTCAAATTATTTTTCATTATTAAATTGATTAAAAAATATTTTATAGAGATTATCTTTTTTTTTATTTTTTAAATGCATTTAATAAGAATAGTGGTAGTACCAGAACTGTTTATTGTAACAAAACATGTTTTAAATATTTAATTATTTAAATTTTCTATTTATTATTTGTTTTATTAAATTTATTTTTAAAATTATTTTAAAATGATTATCATTTTGCATTTTTGAAAATAAATGTTTTAGTAGCAGTACAGAACTGTTTATTGTACAAGAGGAACAAAAATGGGACTGAATCTATTGGGATTTCAATCTATTTTTCTTCCAGAACATGTTGTCTTTCAGACTAGTGGAAAGAGAGTCTCCAAAATACACATGGAAGTGTTTATTATATTGCACTTTATCTGTAGATTTCAGTTTTTTTCTCTTACAAACACCAGATTTTATGGTTTGTTCATATTTCATTCACACTCATTTATAGCACATTTTACTACTAAAAACATGGTGAAAATGTGATTGTTTTCTGTCTGTTGACAGTGTTTTCTGAATGAATGAATGCTAATTATTTAATAGCATATTTAATAAGATAATGCCTCATTTGCATATTTCAGAAAACCTTTAGTTTTAATGTGCTGAGATTAATCCGCTGGTGAGGTGTAGAAATATCGATTAGTTAAGCCTGAGTGTCTTGCCTCGAAACAGATGTGGTGTTTGCCAGGTAGCTCGTTATGCACGTGTAGAGCGTTTAACGAACTTGAACTCATCAGTGAGATTCTTCAGGCTGTTGTCGCAGCAGAAACAAAGCAGACGGTCACGGTAACGTCTCTGAGGATAAAACACGCTGTTAAACACACAGCTCGTAGAGTCTGTTCACGTGTAGAAATGTTTCAGAGCGTTTGTGATCGGTCGCATTTCCTCCGTCCGTCATCAGACATCAACAGCGTCGCAGTCCATCGCGAGTCCATTTCAGAAACACACAAACTGGCCAGTGACAGAGTTCTGACTTCAGGGCCTCGTGTATAAAGCGTGAGAGAGTGCGTGCGCTTTAATCCACGTCCGGAGCTCATAAGGGTCAAAACTGGCTTTGACCTACACACTTTCTGTTGTCGGAGTGCTGCAGGTTTCTGAAAATGTAAGCTGTTCTTGCAGCTCTCTGTTCTAAATTAAAGCATTTGGATGACGACTGGTGATCTTTTATGTTAATCACATTAATTAGGAGTCGTTTACGAGCAGAGAGCTGAAACCATTCAGTTGCGTGTAAGTTCAAGATCATTCGCGACTCATATCTGCGTTTTCTGTGCGCACGAACGCATATTTGAGAGAAGATCGTAAGATCAGATTTCCCAGGTAGAAAAAAGTAGCCTACACTTCCATAATGTACTTAAAGTGCTCTAGTTTCATGCACTAATTTTTTACTTAATATACTAAAAATGATTCTTTAGTACTTTTTAAGATTAACTAAGTGTACTCAACTGTGCTATTTTAGGACGCCATGAATATGAACTAAAATGTGCTTTCAACATGCTATCTCTGTATTTAAAAAATATATTTAGTTACCACTTGTAGTACCCATATTTCACACACTAGTGCACTGCAAGTGGTACATTTTTAAAATACAGAGATAGTATGTTAAATTTATTTTTGGTGTGTGCAGTTCTTAGATTTGTGTGTGACGTTTTGAAAATAGAGCGCTTTAAGTACATTAAACCTGGGTTAGGATGGTTTCTGCGCAACACTTTATGAACAGGCCCCGGGTCTGGTGCGGACGGGTTCTGTCAGACGCTGGCGCAGCGCGAGGTGAGATTGGGATGGTGGCTGGATGGAGGGACGCTGTTCTCGGGGCCCAGAATGTCGAAGCAGAGGGCCTCGACCGCGTCCAGCCGCTCGATCTGGACCAGACGGGTCAGCAGGTCCGGGATGCTGTATCCCGCCGTACTGATGCGGTCGAAGAGCTGCATGCCGTCCGTCATGCCTCCGATCTCGTCACGCTTCAGCCCGAAGCTCTCGGCCAGATGCCTCCACGTCTTCACCACCGCCTTATCTGTGCTGTAGGTGGCGCTGAGCATGCGGCTGGTGCGCTCCAGACAGTCGAAGGGCAGCTCGGTCGGACTCAGACCTGCGGAGATGAAGAACATCATCATCATCATCATCATCATCATCATCAGACTAAACTAGGGCCTGGTTTCACAGACAGGGTTTAGGTTAAGCCAGGATTAGGCCATGGTTCTATCAGGACATTTAAGTAATTTTTATAAACATGCCTTAAGAAAAACCATTACTGGTGTGCATCTTGAGACAAAACAAAGGCACTGATGTATTTTAAGATCAGTCAGTGCAAGTTTCTTTTAGTTGAAACCACTCAGACTTACATTTTAGTCTGGGACTAGGCTTAATACCGGGGGTAAGAGTAAAACATCATTATCAGGAAAGACTCTCATATGCAGGGTCTATGACAAACAACACACTTCCAAAACTAACAAAAATTCTTACAATCAGAAAATTAAATTGTGAATTATTATTTTTATTCATTGTTACATGCATTTCTTAAAAATATTTTAAATGTATATATTTTTAATAGCGTTGTCAAATAATTAATCGCATCCAAAATAAAAGTTTTTGTTTACATAATATATGAGTGTGTACTGTTTATTTATTATGTATATATAAATACACACACATACAGTATATATTTTGAAAATATTTACATGTATATACATTTATATATTTACATTATTATATTTTAAATTATATATAAATATATTTAATATATAAACATTGTGTGTATGTGTGTGTATTTATATATACATAATAAACTCATATATTATGTAAACAAACACTTTTATTTTGGATGTGATTAATCGCGATTAAACGCTAATTTTTAAAAGTACCTGGAAGAACTGTTTATTGTATAAAAATAACAAACATTTAAACGTTTTTAAAATGTTAAATTATTTATAATTGTTTTTTATATTCATTTTTTTTTAAATATGTAAAAATGATCATTTATTTTTTTTAAATACATTTAATAATAATAATAATAATAACAAAAATACCACCAGAATTGTTTCTTAAGCAAAATTAACAAAAATCTGATTCAAAATAAAGATGCATATATTTTATCTTTTATATTTATTATTTTATTATCAAATGCATTTAAAATGTAAAAAAGTACTAATAAAACTAATTAAATGTAAATTAATAATAAATGTAATAATAAAATAATAGTTACAAATGTATTTATTATTCTTTTTTTAATACATAATAATAATAGTACCAGAAGTGATTACTGTACAAAAATAACAGAAATCTCCTTAAAATGTTAAAATCCTTAAAATTGTGATTATTTATTCATTTTTATTTTATCACCTTGCATAGTTTTGATCATCATCTACTGTACCAAGTGATGAGTTTGTGTCAGACATTGAGTTTGATTGACTGAACTCATCAACAACAGCACATCTGTGAGGAGTTTCTCCTCCCTTTTAAGAGTTGTCAAGTGTTTATATTAATTGTATGTGATTATACGGGTCTCATCAGAACAGTCCATTGGGATAAACAATGATAAAATGCATTTGATTTGACTTCAATGATAAGAAATCAATATTTTCCCTTTTCATTGCTCTTGCTGCTCTATTATTTCTCTTTTAATTTTCTGAGTGGCAAGATGAACTCCACATGATTTAATGTACTGTAATGTGCTTCTGTAAATGTTTAGTGTGTTCACAGTGAAGTAGAGATCTGTTTGTCACACACTCCTGCTCATTACAGCTTTAACACAGCAGCCGTCGTCTGTGTTTTACGGGCTTGACATAATCATGAATTCACGGTTACTGTTACACTCACCCTCCGCAACACTGCAGGCTTTTGTGTACAAATCCAGGATCTTTTTCCTTCTGCTGTGAATCTGCAGAAACAGGAAATGTTTGGATGAGTCACACAAAGCAACAGAGATCAATCTGAACAAGATCAGATGTGGAAAAACTTAACAACAGAGTCCAAGAACAGAACATTACATGTTAGAAGTGTGATGGGATATACCTTACGCTTTTAAAATACAGTACAAATTGTGAAATATTATTACAATTAAAACTAGCTCTTTTCTGTGTGAATATGTGTTAAACTGTAATTTATTTCTGTGATGCGCAGCTGTATTTTCAGCATCATTACTGCAGTCTTCAGAGTCACATGATCTTCAGAAATCATAATAATATACTGATTTACTGCTCAACAAACATTTCTGATTATTATCAATGTTGAAAACAGTTGTGCTGCTCAATATTTTTGTCGAAATAGTAATACATTGGTAGGAAGGATTGAGAAAAAGAAACACTTTTATTCATCAAGGATGCATTAAATTGATGAAAAGTGACAGGAAAGACATTTCTAATGTTACAAAAGATTTCTATTTCAAATAAATGCTGTTCTTTTGAACTTTCTATTCATCTGTGAATCCTGAAAAATAAAATGCATCAAGGTTTCCACAAAAATATTGTGCAGCACAACTGTTTTCAACATTGATAATAATCAGAAATGTTTGTTGAGCAGCAAATCAGTATATTATTATGATTTCTGAAGATCATGTGACACAAGATGCTGAAAATACAGCTGCGCATCACAGAAATAAATTACAGTTTAACAGATATTCACATAGAAAACAGCTGTTTTACATTAGAATAATATTTGACAGTTTTTAGACTATTTTTGATCAAGTAAATGCAGCACTGGTGAGCAGAAGAGACTCCTTTCAAAAACATAAAAAAGTCTAAATGATTCCAAACGTCAGTGTAAAAGACTGTAATATGCGTGTGGTGTCGTATTCACCCCGGTGGCTCTGCTGCTGGTGTTGATGTTGTTGTTGTTGTTGGTGATGGTGTTGGTGGAGCAGGTCTTGTCCCGCGTCAGATGCACCAGAGACAGAAGGCAAAGGTCAGCGGCTCCCTGTTTGTCCTGAGCTGCTTCCTCGTCGCTGTCGATGCTGCGACTCAAAAGCTGCTCGTTCTCTGAAGATGCGTCGTTCTCACTGCAACAATGCAAGCGTTTAGTGTTTACAAAGAATAATAGTGATTCTGCCAGAAAACAATCACAATCAGTGGTTCTCAAACACTACTTGTCAAAACATAAATGAAATAAAACCCCAACTCCAACTCCTACAAGCAAACAGTTTAACAGAAGCAGATGAATCCTGAACTGCACACTGCTGTAGCTTGCAAATCATATTTTAATATATTTCAGTCATGCAACGTTCATCGGACATTGTATTTAAAAATTTTTCAAACATGACATTTAAAATAAGACAAAACATGCTTTAAAATGTGCTAAAACATCTGAAAATCAAGTAACGCTAAACAATAGTTTAATTTGGAAACATTAGCATTAACAATAAACAAAAAAGATACATTTCAACATTTATTACTACATTTCTAAAATCATTGAACTGTTTTTTTTAAAATATCTAACATTAAAAAAAGATTGCTGTAAAAATACATTGCATTTTGTTAGTTCATATTAACTAATGCATTAACTAATCTTAACAAATGAGACCTTTTTGTAAAGTGTTACAAACATTCCTTATTTTAATTCACTCTCTCAACAACTGAGCAGATTGTTGTTGCTTGTTTTCTGAGGAAGTGTTCATGCTGAAAAACATTAGATATTGTTGTAATGTTTTTTGCCAGCCATAGTTACTGTGAGCTGCATGAAGGTTCTTCAGGGTTTGAAACGACTCTATTGCTTGATGAAAGAGCCTGATTTAGACATTTGCTTTTCTGCCTATTGTGCTTTACAGTAATAATTATCATGTACTGACTAGCCTGTTGTTTTCAGCTTCCCAACAAGCGCCTGCTGACAAAGACGGCTCAGAGCCGCGCACAGAATGTCATTGTTTTCAGACACTCGATACTTGCTCCGGTCTGGATCTGCATTAGCACATACTCTGGCATGAGTCAAATCTCCCGCTTCATATGTCTACAACAATCATAAACAGATGCAATCTATCTACATATTAGTCCATCTAGAATATATCTGACCAATTGCAATCAGTCAGTCAATTTTGAGCTTTTGGGCTTTTTCACTTTTCATTACATGTTGTTTCAGACTATAGTGGAAAGAAAAAAAATCCAAAATGCACATTTAAGTTTTTATTTTATTGCACTTTATCTATTTACATCTGTAGATCTTTACAGTTTTATTTCCTATCTATATTCTGAAGGTTTTTACTGAGGGGTTTGTTCATATATCATTTGCCTGGTTTTATTTTCACACTTTATCTATTTGCGTCTGTAGATTTCAGTTCCAAAACATATCTTTAAAAAGTTTTTTCTCCACTTCAGAAGCTCTTACAAACACCAAATTTTACAGTTTTATTCTTATCTATATTCTGAAGGGTTTTACTGAGGGGTTTGTTCATATATCATTCACCTGGTTTTATTTTTGCACTTTATCTTTTTGCATCTACAGATTTCAGTACACACTGAAAGGCCTTTTTTCTCAAAATGAGTTTGTTTCTCCACCTCAGCAGCACTGACGTATACCATATTATAGAGTTTTATTCCTCTCTATGTTGTGAAGGTTTTTACAGAAGGGTTTGTTCATATATTGTATGCCTGGTATTATTATTGCACTTTATCTATTAGCATCTGTAAATTTAATCTGCAATACAATCTCTAAAAGTTGTTTTCTCATAATAAGTTTTATCTCCACTTCAGCAACGGTTACATAAACCAAATTTTACAGTTTTATTCATGTCTATATTCTGAAGGGTTTTACTGAGGGGTTTGTTCGTACATCATTTCCATCATTTTATTTTTACACGTTATCTATTTGCGTCTATAGATTTCAGTTCCATTTTTCAGTTCAGTGCCTATTTTTCTCTGAAAATGAGTTTGTTTCTCCACTTCAGCAGCACTTACATACATCAAATTTTAGAGTTTTATTCATGTCTATATTCTGAAAGGTTTTACTGAGGGGTTTGTTCATACATCATTTCCATCATTTTATTTTTACACGTTATCTATTTGCGTCTATAGATTTCAGTTCCAATACACATAAGGCCTATTTTTCTCTGAAAATGAGTTTGTTTCTCCACTTCAGCAGCACTTACGTACATCAAATTTTAGAGTTTTATTTCTCTCTATATTCTAAAGGTTTTTACTGAGGGGTTTGTTCATATGTTGTCTGCCTGGTATTATTATTGCACTTTATCTATTTGCGTCTGTACATTTCAATTCCAATACATACAGTATCTTCAAAAAGTTTGTTTCTCCACTTCAGCAGCTCTTACAAACACCAAACTGTACTGTTTTATTCCTATCTATATTCTGAAGGGTTTTTCTTTAAAGGGGATTGTTCACTGATTTACATAATTTTTATTCCTAAAAACAAGCTGAAATGTATTTTTTTCTGTCTGTTTTCAGTATTTTTTTGGTTTATAGAGCTATAAAAAGAGAACTCCAAAGTCCCCTCTGGAAAAACCTTTAACTCTAATATGTCAACAAAATCAAGAATTTCGAACCTGGCTTTATCCAATGATCAGACTTACAGTATGTGCTGGAAATGTAGTGCATATTTAATTAGATAATGGCTCATTTGCTTATTTAAATATAGCTTTTCAGCAAACTCGTAATTAAAAAAAAAAATATTTGCAATTCTTAAAGTAATTAAACAGCTGGGGAAGTATGATGATATCTATTAGTTGTTTTTTTTACCAAATTCACCTGCAGTGTCTTGCCTTAGAGAGACGAGAGACAGTGTGTTATTCACAACAATCAGAGTTAATGAGTGTAAAGCAGGGGAAGTTCTCATCTAACTAGTGTGGGGAAAGCAGTTTTATTTCTTTATTCAAGCTTCTGCTGCTCCTTGGAAAAAAGGGTTTGAGGCGAAAAAGTGTCATCTTATGTTTGAAGCAGAGCTATTTTCACCTGGCGGTTTTGGCTGCGCCGCTGCGTAATTATCACACGCTTGATTACGTTTGTCTGAAATGAACATCTCCTGTGGAAAGCGTAGCTGCAGGCTGGATCTGTGTTCGACTACCTCATCCTGTGTGTAAGCCACATAATGTTTCCAGTCAGATGAGAAGAGAAGAGCTGCAGCTCCGTGCTGCTGCACAAACATGTCCTGCGGTGGCTGAATTACTGGCACAATCTCACATGAGACGAGCAAACGTGTTTGACGCCTCTGTACGAGTGCTGGTTAAACCCTGTTTGTCTTGCAGTAGTTAAAGGTTTGTTTAGCTTGAGTGAAAACTCACCTCTTTGCTGTTTTTGGAGATGAAGGCTTGAGCTTATCAAATTCATCCTTTTCTGCAAAGATCACCACGTTTTCTGGAAAGACAATGTGCGAAGATCAGTGATGTGCTCATTCATCTCAGATCAGCTGTTGTTCTATTTGAAACTTTTTTTGTGAAAAGCTTCTCTGGACATAAGAGGTGATAAGTTTTCAGTCTAATTTCAGTAAAAATAGAAAATAAATCTATTATTTGTTCACAGTGAACCTATTTCAGTTTGATTTCCAAATCTGATCTGGATGATTGACTGTTTAATGCATGAATTATGCATTCTTCATCACTGCACATCATTTATTTGAACAGTTTATGCAATAATACATTCAAGTTTCTGTTTTTACTGATTAGAATACAAACAAATGCATTTGGCAGATGCTTTTATACAAAGTGACTTATATTGCATTCAAGTTATATAAATTTCTATATCGGTCCATGCATTCCCTGGCATTTGCATTGGTGTTGCAAGTGCCATGATTTACTGTTTGAGCTACAGGAACTAAACAGATATGAGTCTGATGTATGTAAAATGAAATAAATGGTCTGTTTTCTGTCTGTGTGAATGCTCATCTGAAGTCAGAGTTGCAGCTGCGAGTGCATGAGTGGATCTTTCTCATGTATTCTGTTATTATAAGTGGCTTAGCTGGGAATATCTGGTGGGAAATGGGATAAACGCAGATGTCTAGCGGGATTAATGTTGTGACTTACAGTAACATGAATGCATCTGCTTTTCTTTCGCTTCAGTCTTTAACATTTGGGACGGTTTCATGACGAATTTTTAAATATATATTTTTTAAAGGATTTTTTTAGTAAATGCACTGCAATGAGCGAAATGGAAAAATCCATTCAAGATGAAAAATGAATCAAAAGAAATGTTTACTATTCCTAGAATTCATTGAATCGCAAAAACTGTAAATACAAATGCACACAATATTTGTGTGTTATGTATTTCTACTCTTCTGACAGAGATTGATTGATGGATTGATGGCTAAATGAGTTGCAGTGAGACTGAGTGAAAGCTCATTTTGAGGGGTTTTTCTCCAGACGGTATGAGATGGTTATGCAGAGATGTGTTGTGAACGCTCTGCCGTCAGCGAGAGCCGCAGGGTGAAGAACATTCCAGATTCACCTCGTCCCGTCTGCCGTCTGTCACATCATCTTAAGCAGTTTAACACGTAGAGATGTCAAACCAAGCGTTCGCTCACCTTGAACCTCCTTCTTCTCCTCCTGCTTGTTTGTTTGGGCTTCCACTGTTTTTATTATTTGTCCAGAGCAGCATGCTGGGAAAGAAAGAAACAAAGAAAGAAAGAAAGCGCTGGGTTAGACTCACAGCACTGCTATTCATTTAATGTCTGGATCAATAAGAAAGAGTTTGAAATATGGGAATGATCTCAAGTAAATGTAGAGCAGAAGGACTCAAACTGCGGTCAGAAGAGCTTCCCTGTGGACGAACACACACATCACTTATGAAGAACATTCACTCACACACACACACACACACACACGTTTGTTTTTGTGAATTGTAGGGACTCTCCATAGGCGTACTGGTTTTTCTACGGTACAAACCGTATTTTCTATCTCCCTACACCAACCCTACACCTAACCCTACCCCTTACAGGAGACTGTGCATTTTTATTTTCTCAAAAAAACTCATTCTGTATGATTTATAAGCCTTTTGAAATATGGGGACATGGGGTAATGTCCTCATAAATCACCTTCTCCTTCTAATCCCTGTCAGACCCATGTGATTATACAAATTTATGTCCTCATATGCCACAAAAACACACACACAAACACACACACACAATCACAATGAGTGTGTAGTTCTAGCAATCTTACCTTGTCCACTCGGTTTGGTCTTCAGGATGTAGAACATAATAATCATCACTATAGCGATGGCCATGATGAAGATGGTTGACATGGCGATGATGAGGGCTGTTGCTAGGTGACCTTGTCCTGTTGGATCTGGAACACAGTGAAAGATTCTATGTTGCTTGATGACCATAAAATGCTACAATTGCATGATGAACTGACTTTTTGTTTTGACTGATTGTTTATAGACCCGTCACAGTTACGTCACCGCGCTAGCTGCAGGCAAAACAAAGAGTAAACTGGAGGCGGCCCATTCAAACAGCACAGATTTGGCTACATTAGGAGCTTAAAATATTGTTGTGATGTTGGGCGCCAGAATCGATGTAATATAGGCTCCAGTTTGAAATTTGATCGCATACCTGCTGCCACTGCCAGACACAAAGCTCCACAGCTGTGGTTAAACGCGATAAACGAGTGGACTGGACAGAAACCATTGTCAAAAAGGCTCGCATTTGCAGCGCACACTTCTTTTCAGAAAAGGTTAAATAAAGTATTGTCTTTTGTTGTAATGGATTATGGTTTGTGTTACACGTCTAAAGATTTCTAATGCATCTCATGACTATGTTGTGTATGAAATAATGTCTGTGTGCATGTGTGTAAAACTGACTATTTATATGCTTAATCATCTGTAATTGATACATTGTTGTGATTGACTGTGGCTGGAATTGAAGAACTTGGTAAGAAAGAATAATCAAATATGAAGCGGTCAGATGAATCTTTCTGCATCCACCTAAGCTCCGCCCACAGAAAAACATCACAATATTTACTAAAACAGAAAAATTTTTCTATTCTGATGTTATTATTAATACTGAATGTACCTTATATTTCTCATATTCTATAATATTGAAAACAACCATGGTAATTTGATATGTTAACATAAAATATACATGTCCCTGCAGCACAGCAGCAGTCATAAGCAGCACAGCTGTATCTGCAGCAATAGACAACAATACACTGTATGGGTCAAAATTATACATTTTTCTTTTATGACAAAAATCATTAGGATATTAAGATCATGTTCCATGAAGATATTTTGTAAATGTTCTACCGTAAATATATCAAAACTTCATTTTTGATTAGTAATATGCATTGCTAAGAACTTCATTTGAACAACTTTAAAGGGGATTTTCTCAATATTTAGATTTTTTTGCTCCCTCAGATTCCAGATTTTCAAATAGTTGTATCTCAGACAAATATTGTCCGATCCTAACAAACCATGCATCAATGGAAAGATGATTTATTGTGCTCTTGCCTTTCTCTGCGTGTGGGAATATGGTGGTGCTGCTGGACGACACGCTGGGAGCTCGGCCCGATGACGGCGGTGTCGACTGCATGCCTGTAAAAAACATTCAATAAAATCAGTCAATATACTCGTACATCTGCTGAGCGCTCGTAAATCTCTCATTCTGCTGTTATCACCAAATCTTGGATTCAATCGTTTTGTCCACTCGTTTTCTTTCAATCAGCACAGGTTTTGTTTCGTTTTGGACCTTATTAATCATAGGTCTCATTGATCTTAGCTCATGCTCTTCAGTTTATGAGTGAAAAAAGCATTATTTCTGCCTAATTTTGGTTTAAAAAGTAAACTGCATGAGTTCAGATCAATGAGGCCTGCGATCAATCAGATCCAAAAAGAAACACAAAACTTGTGCTGCCTGAAAGAAAACAAGTGGACAAAACGATTGAATCCAAGATTTGGTGATAATATCGCATAATCAGAGCCATTTTACAAGCTATTTAAGAATAGTTATTTTTAACCTGGGACACAACAAGTGGAAGAAAAATCGCCAAAAGCATAAAAACTATATATATATATATATTTATATATATTTGGGAAGTTGTTATACCCAGTGTGAGCAAATCTAGTAAGTTTTAGTCCAACAGGGTTATTATAGTTAACTAAAACTAAAACCATAAAAAAACACGAAATGAAATAAACCTAAACAGAAATAAAATATTTTTAAAAAACCTTAAACTTATTTTATTTGAGCTAGTT
This sequence comes from Acrossocheilus fasciatus, assembly GCA_036784905.1. Taxonomy (NCBI): domain Eukaryota; kingdom Metazoa; phylum Chordata; class Actinopteri; order Cypriniformes; family Cyprinidae; genus Acrossocheilus; species Acrossocheilus fasciatus. Next base: position 37,043,695 of record CM071946.1, on the reverse strand, counting down.
GCCATATCTTTTTTTTTTCATTTAGTTTAACTTATTTTATTGATTACATATTATTCACACAATTATTAATCATAATTTATTGATTCTCTCTATCTTTTACATTTTCCTAAACATTACACATTGTAATGCACACATTCATTATTTCTAATTTACTGTAATGCAGGGATTCCTAAAGTTTTTATTTATTTTTTATAATTTTTTTTTTTTTTTTTTTGTCATCTGAATCTCTTTCACCTAATATATTTACTTGAAGCTCCTCCTGAGATTTTAAGGTAATAAATTAATAAATTCTTTTATTTTAATTTTACATTTTTATGATTTAATAATTAGCTTTTCATTAAACTCACAATAAGTTCCTTTACGAAGCTCAGTTTGGGAAACCTTGACCTAATGTAATGTTTAATGCATGTTGTTAATTACATCGAATGGAATGGAATTTCTTACAATATGGTACGAGATTATCCTGTTTAAATAAATGTGATGAACGGGTAAGGTCAAAAGTAATCTAAAAGTAGCTATATAACCTAAAATGTCTCCTGTAATGGATTGGTTACTAATGTAATTTGGAATCAGTAATTTGTAAGTAATCTGTCAGTAATATTAACTCCAATTTTCAGGAATCAGAAAACCCTCTCCAAGTCAAAATGACCAGAAAATACAAACAAGAGTTATTCTGAGTGAGAATGTTCTCTGATGGAGCGCAACTTGATGCTGCATGACATTTAGTGTATAACAACCCAACATTAAATATGGGACGCTAACAGCTTTAATGGACTAAAACACAAATCTGCGAGTGTTTCCAGCTCTGGAGATGAAGTATTGATTTAATTAAACCCAACAGGAACGGCACCATTTGTCAGAGCTCTCATAGGTTTGAGGTCTTTGCTTATTTCTTTCTCATTGCGAGTGTCAAACACACTGAAAACCAAACGAACGCCGCAAGGATCGCTCTGCCAAACCCCATCAGTCATCTAGAAACCATTATCAATCTGATGTTACCACAGTCACTGAATGGCAAATCATGCGCTGAGATCCCAGACACTGAAATCACGCGTGAGGTCCGCCGCTGGACACATGTTTCTGTGCCTGTCGACTGCAAGCAGCAGCAAGTTAATCATCTTTTTATTCCCTCCAAACTCTTAATTATTAGACGCTGCGGGCGAGCATAATTTGCAGATTACCCGGCGAGTGCGAGCATGTCTTCACTCCCTCCGCATACTTTCACATCTACAGCTTTAAAAGATCTGTTTGTTATGCTTTTTTAATTAAATAGAATTCCCACCTACTTCATTTCTGTCACCGCACAATAGAAAACAATTAAAGCGGCTCTGACCGGCACAGACGTGTTTCCAGCGCAACAAAGACCCTTCATTTACAGGATGTGCATCTTACAGGAACTAAACAATTCATCAACAATATTCATAATACATCACACTTCCAGGTTTATAACGAACCGTCGTTCTCAGAGCGGATGTAAAGAAATGAATCAGTTATGGACGGCGCTTTAGGCAACATCAAGTTCATCTTAATAGCATGAAAGCCACAACTCAACGCGCATAAAAATGAATATTAAAAAATAAAATAAATTACATTTCAAAAATTCTAAATAAAAAGGCTAATCTAAATAAAATCAAATAAAAGCAATTCATCAAAAAGCCAATAATTTTTGTAATATATAATGTTAGGTTTATTGGACAGCCGCGGATCTGAAATCTGTCACTAAAAATGTAAAGAAATTAATAATCTTTATAGTGCATTATATACACAACAAAATGTTTGACTTACGAAGAAAAAGCCAAAATTAAAGACATAAAAACCACAACTAAAATAATTTTGGAAATTAAAAATTAATTTGTAAATAAAATAAAGTATAAAATAAATTTATAAATATCAATTTGTGAAAAAGCCAACAATACTCTTGATATACGATACTAGGTTTATTAGAGAGGGGATCTGGAGAAAATTAATTAATTAATAAATAAACAAATACAAATAAAAAATAAATAAATACATTTTTATGAAGAGGCAACAATATTTGTGATATGAAATACTAGGTTTATTAGACTATTAGATGAAGCATAGGCTACTAAAGAAAAGAAATGCAAATGAAATAATGAGCAAATAGTGTCCAAAACTCTTAGATCTGCTCGGTCAGCTTGATTTTCATTAGAAGTCTGTCTGTTTTGCTGAAGTCGCGAGCGTAAGAAGCAGTCTCTCGTCAGAGTTTCCACTCTCTTTCTGAAGAAACATCTCGTGGCCGAAGACAGAGGTTTAAAAAAAGAAAGAAATTAGCAAAACAAAACAATAAAAAGCTTGGCTCTCGCTCGCTCGGTCAAACCTGGAGTTAATTAGTTTCCCTCGCTTCCACAAACAAATACATTTCATCCCAAATAAAAAGAGCCCTGAACCTGAAGGGAAGGCAGACGTGGTTGTTTGCGGTGATGTTTAGCGGATTACGCGGCATTAAAGCTCAGGTTTGTGCGGTTCTCCGCTCGTTTCCATGCGGTCAGCGCTTCAGGTATGCGCCACTAATCAGAGACTCCAGTGTGTTATGAACGATCTGCCAAACACCAGAACCAGGCCAAGAGCAGGAAAATAAATCTGAGAAAGCCTCATGCACTGATGGCTGATGGAGTCCAGACGCGTTATTGATGACCTGCTGCGCGTTTCATCGCAGCAAGATCCGGATCCGGCTTTGGTTTGGTTTGGTTTAGTCAATCTGTATTCTGTGCTAAACTGTGTGTGGGCCTCCAGAACGGGAATGGAAGTGTTTAACTTAATTGTGTTTATGCATTTTTATGCATTATGCAAAATTATGCAATTTAAAAAAAAAATATTTTAACAACAGATACAGAACAATAAAACAGACCGTATATCCAGGCTAACAAAGGAGAAGAGAAAAGAAATACAATCATAGACATGCATGACCTTTACATTACTCAAAGATTTTGAAGATAGAACACAAACAGATACAGTTTTGATTGTTTTTCTATTAGTACTATGTTTAAAAAGTACAAAAGTCATTTTCCAACTCTTTATAAAACACTGTAAAACGGGGTTTTTTGTTAGAAAATTTACACTTATGAATGTGAAACTTAACGAACAAAATAAATAGATTAATAACAAAAACTTCTTTGGTCACATTATCATAATGCGCTGAATAAAAATGAGCGAAGAGAGGCAGAGAGAGGAGACGAGATGAAGACCCTGCAGCACAGCAGCAGTCATAAGCAGCACAGCTGTATCTGCAGCAATAGACAACAATACACTGTATGGGTCAAAATTATACATTTCTCTTTTATGCCAAAAATCATTAGGATATTAAGATCATGTTCCATGAAGATATTTTGTAAATTTCCTACCGTAAATATATCAAAACTTCATTTTTGATTAGTAATATGCATTGCTAAGAACTTCATTTGAACAACTTTAACGGAGATTTTCTCAATATTTAGATTTTTTTGCTCCCTCAGATTCCAGATTTACAAATAGTTGTGTCTCAGACAAATATTGTCCAAACCATACATCAATGGAAAGATTATTTATGCATCTCTCAGATGATGCATCAATCTCAGTTTTAAAAGAGTCAACCCTTATGACTGGTTTTGTGCTGCAGGGTCACGTATGAGATGTTCTTACACTCTTTGATGTTTCGAGGAGCGTTCTGACAGGAGTGACACACCATGCCATAGATGTTACGCGGACGGTTCTCCAGAATGTAGTACCTAAACCAGAAAACACACAAACAAACTCACAAAACATGTACTGCTGATCACTGGTAAAGAAATGAAAGAATTATTAAAGGTTTCATTTTTATAGCACATTATAGACAGCGCACAACAGTTATTCAGAATGTTTAACATAAAGAAAAAGCCAAAGTTCAAGTTTAAATAAAAAAAATATATATATATATATAATTATTTATTTATTTATTTACTTTTTCAAAATGGGCTAAAACAAATAATAGGGGGAAAAGGTATTAAAAAAACATTACTGACTGCAAATAAAATAAAATAAAATACAATACTTCTTAAAAACAGACTGAAATAAATAATAAGGAAAGAAATGGTAAAAATAAAAAAGCACATTACTGACTACAGGATGTTTGACAAAGAAAAAGCCCAAATTAAATACATAAAAGCCACAAATAAAGTAATTTATACATATAAAAGAATGTGTAAATAAAAAATAAATAAATAAATAAAATGTAAAAATGGCCTGAAACAAATAATGAGGAAATAAATAGCATATATATATATATATATATATATATATATAAAACAACAACACACATATTACTGAGTGCAGGATGTTTTTACTCAAAATTGTGCAATAAAAAGCCACAATTACCTTTTTTAATGTTTTATTCCGTGGCAGGAAAAAAAAACAGAATTGCAAGATATAAACTCAGAATTCAGAGAAAAAACTCAGAATTGTGAGGGAAAATAATCTGAACTGTGAGAGAGTCACAATTACCTTTTTTTATTTTTTTATGCCGTGGCGAAACAAGCTTCCATAGAGAACATTTGACAGCAAAGAGAAAACAACACAACTGAATTGTCAATGAGCTGATCGTGTTTAATGATCTGCTGCGTGTTTAGTGTTTTTGCTCATCTGAAGTGAGTCGAGATGAACCGGTGCCCTCAAACACAGAACACACACTTCACATTCAGACCGACACACACGCCTGATCAAAGCCATCATGAGCTGCCATCTCAAAGGGAATATCAGCGATCAGACTTTACATCCCTCATAATAGAAACAGCAGAGTATATTAAACACACTCAATAATGTGCTTTTAAAAAGCTGCACTTTGTATATTTATATTCAAGCCAATTGAAACCAGACCTTCTGCTTTAAGTGGCAACAGCAGCATGAAGCCGTCTTGTGTGTGTGTGTGTGTGTGTGTGTGTGTGTGCATGTATGTGTATGAATGCCTTTGTATGCATTTGAGAGTGTGTGTGTGTGCGCGTGTGTGTGTGTGTGTGTGTGTGTGTGTGAGAGTGAGTGTATGCATGCGTGCGCGCGCGCGCGTGTGTGTGTGTGTGTGTGTGTGTGTGTGTGTCCGTCCGTGTGTGTGTGAGTGTATGCATCCCTTATGAAAATCAACCATAGTTTTACTACAAATTAAAAAAAAAAAAACATAGTTAAACCGTGGTTACCACAAATTAACCATGGTTTTGCTACACTAACCATAGTTTTACCATGGTATTTGTACAGTAGTAAAACTGTGGTTATACAAACGGCAATCAATAAAGGGAAAAAAAATGGTTACTACACTTTTACTATAATAAAATCATGGTTACATTTTTGTAAGGGATGTATTTGTGTGCGTTTGAGTGTGTGCCTGCAGAACTTGTGATAATTCCGTTTTAATTTAGTAACACTTGAGGCCTTTAAATATAATGCAATATAAAAGTATTGCAATGAATTGTTAATGCCTTGTAATGCACATTATAATGCATCAAATGATCTCATGAATAATTGCAACCATGGTTAAAATAAATTATAATACTTATACATTCATTGTTACACCTTTAGAAAGTATAATGCATTAAAACACATGACAAACAGCCAGTTTAAGATGTAACAAGGAATCTGCAAATATAATTAGTGCTCTCAAACGATTAATAGCGATTAATCGCAACAAAAATACGTTTTTGTTTGCATAATATGTGTGTGTACTGCGTATATTTATTATGTATATATAAATAGACATACATACAGTATATATTTTGAAACTATTTACATGTATTTACATATCTACAGTATATTATATTCATATAATTTACATTATAAATAAATATATTTAATATATTAAAATAACATCTTTTTCTGAAATATATACATGCATGTGTGTGTGTATTTATATATACATAATAAATATACACAGTTTACACACATATATTATGGAAATAAAAACTTTTATTTTGGATGCGATTAATCGTGCTTAATCATTTGACAGCGCTAATTATAATGCCTTTTAACTTATTACCTATTTGAGAAATGAGACATTAACACAAACTTTCTGATTAGGCTTTCTCAAACCATTGTTGTCTAGCTCTAAACTGTGAGTAGTTGGAGTGCTATGGGTTAGAGATGGTTAGGTTAGTCTGGGTCAGTCACACAAACACGAGTAGAGTAAATGTGCCTTTAAAATCTCATAAAAGCCGAAGCTCCAGTCAGCAAACATTCTTTAGGAGTGGAATAAACTCTTAGCTCTTGCTGTGATTTGTGTAGGTTGTGATCAGTGTGTTCTTACCCCGGTAAACACGGTCCGCACTCGGCATCGCTCTCCAGAGTCCCCTGCGTCAGGATGGTGGCGCGGTACAGCGAGTCGCAGTCTTTGTGTCGACGGCAGATCTCGTATTTGCCTTTGGAGAATTTCCCGGCTGGACAGGCGATGCAGGTGTAATCGTCATCTTTAGTGCCGTAACCACAGTTCTGAAAAACACACGGTACAGAGATCCCTTCACACTCCATCTACAAGACAAGCCTCCTTCATTTCTAAAGCACTTATCAGTGTCAGGGCTAATGCATTACAAGCAGTGTTGGGGAAAGTTACTTTTAAAAGCAATGCATTACAATATTGTGTTACTCCCTTTAAAAAGTAACTAATTACATTATGTTACTAAGTAATTGCATTGCTTAGTAACTTTTTATGGAATGTAAAGCATTACGTTACTAAGTAATTATGTTACTTAGTTACTTTTTATGGAAAGTAATGCGTTACATTACTAAGTAATTACGATAATTAGTTACTTTTTATGGAAAGTAATGTGTTATGTTACTAAGTAATAATGTTACTTAGTTACTTTTTATGGAAAGTAATGCGTTACGTTACGAAGTAATAACGTTGCTTAGTTACTTTTTATGGAAAGTAATGCATTATGTTACTAAGTAATAACATTACTTAGTTACTTTTTATGGAAAGTAATGAGTTACGTTACTAAGTAATAATGTTACTTAGTTGCCTTTTATGGAAAGTAATGCGTTACATTACGAAGTAATAACATTACTTAGTTACTTTTTATGGAAAGTAATGAGTTACGTTACTAAGTAATAATGTTACTTAGTTGCTTTTTATGGAAAGTAATGCGTTACATTACGAAGTAATAACATTACTTAGTTACTTTTTATGGAAAGTAATGAGTTACGTTACTAAGTAATAATGTTACTTAGTTGCTTTTTATGGAAAGTAATGCGTTATGTTACTAAGTAATAATGTTACTTAGTTGCTTTTTATGGAAAGTAATGCGTTACGTTACGAAGTAATAACATTACTTAGTTACTTTTTATGGAAATTAATGCATTACGTTACTACATAATTACATTGCTTAGTTATTTTTAATGGAAAGTAATGCATTACGTTACTTTTGAGTTACTTTTTAAATCTGGGAAGGGCTTGCTTGTTTGTTTTTATACTTGGTTAGTTTTTATGGAAAGTAATACGTTACGTTACTAAGTAATTACGTTGCTTTTTATGGAAAGTAATGCGTGACATTACGAAGCAATAATGTTGCTTAGTTAGTTTTTATGGAAAGTAATGCATTATGTTACTAAGTAATAATGTTACTTCGTTACTTTTTATGGAAAGTAATGCGTTACGTTACTAAGTAATAACATTACTTAGTTACTTTTTATGGAAAGTAATGAGTTACGTTACTAAGTAATTACGTTACTTTTTATGGAATGTAATGCGTTATGTTACTAAGTAATAATGTTACTTAGTTACTTTTTATGGAAAGTAATGCGTTACGTTACTTTTGAGTTACTTTTTAAATCTGGGCAGGGCTTGTTTGTTTTTAATATAAAAAGTATATGTGAGTATTCACAAATGTAAAAGCTCTTTCACACCAAAAGTGAAGTGAATACGGCTCAGGCTGAAGGAAATGTAAATTCACGTCTGTACAGTAGAGGACGCCGCTCAAATGAATCACATGAAGAATATGACGCAGGAGAAGAAAGTTCAACATTATTCATTTCTGTTATAGCCATTTTTGTTTATTAGTATGGTTGAATTGGATCATCGAAGGTTAGTAGAAAAGACATTGGTTAATAAAATGGGATTAAATGCATAAATTATATTTGTCTTATTTAACATTTAATTATTGCAGGTTTGTATAATATTCAGAGTTTGCATTTGATATTTCCTTCTAAATTAAAAAGTAATGTGTTACTTTACAAGTTACTTAAAGTAATCTGATTACATAACTTGCGTTACTTGTAATGCGTTACCCCAAAACTGGTTACAAGTAGCATGAGTAATGTAATCAGATTATTTTTTCAAGTAACTAGTAAAGTCATGCATTACTTTTTCATTTACAAGAAAGTATCTGAGTTACTTTTTCAAATACGTAATGTAAGTTACTTTGTTTCCCCATTTATTGACTGACAGCTCTTGTGTTGCCATGTTGAGAGAAATTGGTGCAGAAGCACTTCCTTCAGCTTGAGGATTATTCATTTCACTTTTCTGATTATTAATATTCTGATTTTATATCTTGGAATTATGACTTAAAAAAATAAAAAGGAAATTCAGACTTTTTAACTCACAATTCAGATTTTTCCCTTGCTATTCAGAGATATATAATCACAGAACTGCAAGATATAACCTCAAACTGCACGAAAAAAAGTATTAATTGCAAGACAAAAAGTTTCAATTACCCTTTTAACTTTTTAATCTGTGGTGAAAACAGAATTGCGAGAAATGAACTTGTTAAATAGCTTGTTGTATTCCGCATTTGTAAGTCACTTTGGATAAATGCATCTGCTAAATAAATAAATGTAAATGTAAACTTGGAATTGCAAAAAAGAAAGTCAGACTTTTCTTAGAATTGCAAGAAAATTACTCACAATTCTAAGATTTATCTCACAATTTTTATTTTTTTTTACTCCGTAGTAGTAAAGCAGCTCTGCGGAAGACAATAAAGTCATTATTCAGATCAGATTCAGTTCTAGTTTATGTTCTCATCTGATCTAAATCAATGATAATGAATATGAATTGTATGTCATTGCTTGTAATGCATTGAAGCGTGTGACGTACAGATCTGCAGATCTCATCTTTAACCGATCAGAAATGAATCACAGCACTGAAGATCCAGTTGTTTTTAATCCTCAAATATGAGGCAAGCGATGAAGCAGCAGCTGCTGGAGTTTACTGAGCTGCCAGGACCATCCGCAGAAACACGCTTAATGAGAAACACGTCATGAAGAAACATCCCAGCAGCGGCGCTCAGATTCACATTCATTGTGTTTCATAATCCAGGTCCCGAGAATAACATCTGAGCATGCTTTTCCTTCCCTATCCACAACAACTCTTCCACAGAAAAACTCTCAAATGTGCTTCAAATTCTCACTGATTCGGATGTTAAAGCTCTCACAACATGAAAGGCTTCGTCAGAACATCTCCCGAGGCCGTTTCAGATTTACTATTATTTTCTTGTCATTTCTGAATGCTCTCGAGCGCTGAGCTCTTAATTAGCGTAATGAGGCGATGATGCGTCTTTGGTGGGCAGAGGTGCAGCGCTTTGTTCTTTTGGCCTCCGGTGTCGGTTTGGGAGTCTTGAGCGGAGATAAAAGAGATTGAGATGTTGGTACTCGCCATCTGCTCTGATTTAAAACTTATTGAGAAGTCCTTCTCCGTTCTGACATTCACCCCCAACATGCATTTCAATGAAGCACGCGCACACACACACACACACACACACACACACACACACACACACACACACACACACACACACACACACACACACACACACACACACACACACACACACACACACACACACACACACGCTTCATGGGAAGTAAAACATGTTTTTAAGCTCAAACGTCTTTTATCTGCTTCTATTGAATCAAGATCATCTTTGGCCCCAGAGCACAGCGTTATTGGATTGTTCAGGAACGCAGCATTTCAAGGCCTTTTTCTGTCGTAAATGCTTTTTTCAGTGCCATATTTTCCAGAAAACAGGTCAAAAAACAGAAATAATGACTTTCAGAAATAATGTAAAAATTTCTAAAAGGTTTTTAACAAAATGGGGAAAAAAATGGAAAATAAGTTTCAACAGGACAAAATGGCATTTTTGAGAAAAAAAAGTTGCATCAGTGTATAAGTCACATTTTGTTATTGCATTCAGAAATAATGTGAAAAAAAATTTTCAAGGAAAAAAAAAAAGAGTAAAAAGCAGGTCAAAATGCATTTTTGAGAGAAAAGACAAATTAAGAATTGCAGAATATAAAGAACTGTGAGATATAAAACTCAGTGTCTGAGAAGAAATGTCTGAATTGTGAGACAAAAAGTAGCAATTATCATTACTGTGACGGAAAAAAAACAGAATTGTGAGATGTAATGTAAAGTTTTTAATCTCACAATTTATTTATTGTTATAAATGTAAGTGTATAAGTCACTTTGATATTGCATTCAGAAGCAATGTAAATAATAAAAAAGTAAAACAACAACAATGCAAAATAAGTTACACTGGGTCAAAATTACATTTTTGAAAGAGAGAAAAAAGTTGCATTGGTGTATAAGTCCCAGTTTGTTTATTGCATTCAGAAATAATGGTAATAATGGAACTAAAAAATGTAAAAAAACAAAACAAAAAAAAAACACACATTGTGTTTTGAGTTTTATCTCATAATTATAACATAGTGTATGATAAATAAAAAGTAAAAATAAATAAATAAATATATATATATATACACTGTATACACAAATGTTTCAAAGCTATTTAATATTCAGTAATATAATTGATTTGTATGCACTCATTGATCTGAAAAATGACTCTGTTGTCTTCTGTCGAGCTGTAGAAATAAACTTGAGCTCACATACAGATTTCATTCAGGACGAATCCAAATGTTTGCACATGTTTGTGCTTGATGTTAATTGCATATATGTGACCCTGGAGCACAAAACCAGTCATAAGGGTCAATTTTGTGATATTAAGATTTATACATCATCTGAATAAATCAGCTTTCCATTGATGTATGGTTTGTTGGACAATATTTGTCTGAGATACAACTATTTGAAAATCTGGAATCTGAGGGAGCAAAAAAATCTAAATATTGAGAAAATCTCCTTTAAAGTTGTTCAAATGAAGTTCTTAGCAATGCATATTACTAATCAAAAATTAAGATTTGATATATTTGCGGTATATTTACATATATTTTGAACCATACAATTATGCTACTTATGACTGCTTTTGTGCTCCAGGGACACAAATATGTTGCTTTACAGCAGATAATACGAAACCGCACTGCACTTTCTTACTTAGTATTGTTGTCTTGGTTTCTAGTAAAAATATCTAAACATTTTTGAATCAAGATGAATCAAGACTTAAGCAAAAATACTTGAGCTAAAATATCTTGTTTAGCCTTTGAATTAAGATTTTTTTCTTCCCCCATTGGCAGGTATTTATGCTTGTTTTAAGCAAAAACTAACAAATTTTGGATAATTTTTCAGAAAACAAGACAAAATTTTACTTGTGAAATAAATGCATCTTGATTCAACAATCTTTAGATATTTATACCAGAAAACAAGACAAAAATACTAAGTAATAAAATCATTTTTTGCAGTGTGAACACCACATACCTGCGTGCGCTTGCGTTCGAGAAGCATCAAATGAAAGAGAGCTTGATTTAGATCACAGCTCATTTAAATTACAGGCTGACGCCGTCGTTAACTCCAGCAGAAGTGAGAACGACCCGAATATAAAGCAGCATCGTTTTACTTGTAATTTTCACAGCCACTCCAAACAACCGCTGAGGTATAATTATGCAAAAATTACTCTTATTTCCGTAATAGTTGTTTTCTTTGCAAATGGTGCCTATTTTTTCTGGAATTCATCTCAAGTGTTGTGAAGAGATATGCTTTCAGAGACAAGAACATCTCTGATGGGATATGTGTTTTTAATATTAATTAAGCAGCATGGCTTTGGTGCTCAGATTAATTCTACACACAAAAAAATCATGCTCTTCCTCAGTATTTTTGATAACTTTACTGAAGTTGCAAAATTCCTTAATATAATGTGTTGAATTTAAGTCAAATTAAGGGAGTTTTTGCTCCTGCCAGTGAGGTTAGAAAAATGATCTTGTTTTGCTTTGAATTAAGTAGACTTTTCTGAGCCCTCTGACGGATGTTTGCTCTTGTTTTATGCAAAAACAAGATGGTTTTTCTGTGCACTGGCACATATTTGTTCTGGTTTTAAGAAAAAACTAACATAATGTTAATATTTTGACATTTTGCTCCTCAAGTTATCTTGATTTAAGAATGTCTAGATATTTGTACTGGAAAAGAACTTTAGTTAAAAAAAATAAAAAAAATAATATATTTAAAATACATTTATTTCATACTAAGTATATTTCAAATCTATTAACATATTTACCGACAGATAACTCGATACCTACTGATATAAGAATTATAATTAAAGTTCATTCGGTGTAGTAGATGTGCACAATGCACATTTCTTAATATTAAGTCTAAAATGTGTTTTAATGTCACTTTTGATGAGGACTGTATGATTTTTAAATCGCAGGGCATTTTATTAAGCACATAAATATGAAAATGTATTTGTAGTATACTTAGCATGAAATAATGTATTTCAAATACATTTAAGTAAATTTATTTTTCACTACAGAAGACAAAAAATACTGTCAAAGACAATCATTTTTTTGCAGCTTGTGCTGAATTCAGAGTGAAATGTGCAGATCGGCTCAGGTTTGTATCTGAGACAGACCTGATCAACAGAACTGTGAAAAGGGTTCGGTTAGACCTGTCTGTCTGTCTGTCTGTCGTCTGTCCGTCTCTCTGTCTCTCTGTCTGTCGTCTGTCTGTCTGTCTGTCTCTCTGTCTGTCGTCTGTCTGTCTGTCTGTCGTCTGTCTGTCTGTCTGTCTGTCTGTTTCTCTGTCTGTCTGTCTGTCTGTCTGTTTCTCTGTCTGTCTGTCTGTCGTCTGTCCGTCTGTCCGTCTGTCTGTTTGTCTGTCGTCTGTCTGTCTGTCTGTCTGTCTGTCTGTCTGTTTCTCTGTCTGTCTGTCTGTCGTCTGTCCGTCTGTCTGTTTCTCTGTCTGTCTGTCTGTCTGTCTGTCTGTCGTCTGTCCGTCTGTCTGTCTGTCTGTCTGTCCGTCTGTCTGTTTCTCTGTCTGTCTGTCTGTCTGTCTGTTTGTCTGTTTCTCTCTCTGTCTGTCTGTCTGTCTGTCTGTTTCTCTGTCTGTCTGTCTGTTTCTCTGTCTGTCTGTCTGTCTGTCTGTCTGTTTCTCTGTCTGTCTGTCTGTCTGTCTGTCTGTCGTCTGTCCGTCTGTCTGTCTGTCTGTCTGTCTGTCTGTCTGTCTGTTTGTTTCTCTGTCTGTCTGTCTGTTTGTTTCTCTGTCTGTCTGTCTGTTTGTTTCTCTGTCTGTCCGTCTGTCTGTCTGTCTGTTTGTTTCTCTGTCTGTCTGTCTGTCTGTCTGTCTGTTTGTTTCTCTGTCTGTCCGTCTGTCTGTCTGTCTGTTTGTTTCTCTGTCTGTCTGTCTGTCTGTCTGTCTGTTTGTTTCTCTGTCTGTCTGTCCGTCTGTCTGTCTGTCTGTTTGTTTCTCTGTCTGTCTGTCTGTCTGTCTGTTTGTTTCTCTGTCTGTCTGTCTGTCTGTCTGTCTGTTTGTTTCTCTGTCTGTCTGTCTGTTTGTTTCTCTGTCTGTCTGTCTGTCTGTCTGTCTGTCTGTCTGTCTGTCTGTCTGTCTGTCTGTCTGTCTCTCTGTCTGTCCGTCTCTCTCCAGATCTTCTGAAGTCATCTGCTCTCTGGGTGGTCCAGAGAAAGACCATCAGCTCTTAAAGGAGCCGTTCACAGTTAAAATACGGTCATTCCTGACTCTCTCATGTCCTTCCAAACCCGTATGCTGATAGTTTTGAGTTTCTGAAGAACTTCTTCTCCACACAACAACACTTCATTGTGAACATTACTTGTCTTTGTCACATATGAACTGAGACCTGCAATAATATATTTTAGGAGCGTGTGTTTGCTTTCCACTGAGCTGCTTCTCTGTTGTTTTTGTGGGTAAACATGCGTTAGATGGATGTGTTTGACTGCTTCTTTCGCATCTTGCGACTTTTGCATTCTAAAAATACAGTGCTCAAGTTAAAAGAAGTTAAACTTTTAATAAACCTCTTCATTTCTGGGTCACGCTGCAAAAAATGATTATGGCAAAAATATTTACCAATGGGGCAAGAAAAATAATATTGTTTAGCCTTTGAATTAAGATTATTTTTCTCACCCCATTGGCAGATATTTTTGTTTGTTTTAAGCAAACACTAACAAAATTTAGATTTTTTTTTTCAGAAAACAAGACATAATATCTGAAGTCATTTTACATGTAAAAATAAATGCATCTTGATTCAAGAATGTTTAGATATTTATACTAGAAAACAAGACAACAATACTAAGTAAGAAAATCATTTTTTGCAGTTCAGACTTGATGCTTTTGCGGTAAAAGTTACCAATGCCTTTTTTTTCTTCAGGAAAATCAACATAATGTATTTTTATTCAATAATATTTTGGATTATTACTTAGAAATGTGAGGGGATTTTATGATACTATGCAGTATTTGTTATTTTTATGAACATTTCATTTTTATGAGCTATTTTTGTTTCTGCTGTCATACTGTGAAGGTACCAAGTGTCACTTATTTTTTCAACCTTTTAACATCTCCAAGCTGTTTTTGTGTGTGTTTTTTCACATAGCTAATGCGGCAAAAGTCCCCAAGTGTCGTCATATTCTGATGAAGCTACGATTTTTTAAATCTCAAAATTTTTGAATTAAAAGTGACCGAAGAGGCCCAGAGGGTTAAAAGACGCATTGCTCTGCTCCTCAGGTTTTAACTGTTCTCTTTTAGAGCGTGAGAACGTCTGTTATATGAAGAAGAGCTGCAAGAAGATTCCTCAAAAACCCTCCTTTTGTGATAATTAACATCATATGGATGTGAAACAGCAGAGGGTGAGTCGATAATGACAGAATGATGATTTTTGAACTGTCCCTTTAAAGCTGGAACTGTGGATTGTTTCAGCGTGTTTTTCTGTGTGTGTGTGTGTTTCTCACCATGTACGGCTCTTGTCCCGGCTGACACTGTGGACAGGGTTGGCAGCTGCTGATTGTGTAATTGTAAAATTCATTTTCTCCACAACTCGAGTATTCGGCACTCACAAAACACATGCTGGACACCTGCAAGACACACACACACACACACACACACACACACATTTATGGCAGCTGTTATCTTTATGTATAGCAGCTTGTTACTTCAGCTTCAAGTTCATTTTGTCTGCACACTTGTGTATCAATGAGATCAAAGCTAACAGACATGAACTAATGACACAAAACTATCAGTTTGAAGGAAATCATCCAGGTCTGTATTTACACATTAAAAGTCATGTTTCTGTATTCTGTGGCATATATATATATATATATATATATAATTGGAGCTTTTTGTAGAATGCTATATAATGTTCATAAGGTGTTTTAAGGTGTTCATTATGCACATTATAGTTATAATACATTATATCTTTTTTGTTGCATCTGAAATCGGTTGTTTATCTTGTGTTTTAATACATTATACCTTCTGAACAGCAACAGTGTTCGATGAATAGATAAAAAATCATAATGCATTACAACTGTGGTTACAGTTATTAATGTGCATATAATTAATGCATTAAAGTACTTTAATATTGCATCATATATAAAGGTTTAAAGTATATATACATGACTGTTGTTACAGCAACTTAAAGGAAACATTTGTTTAAAACAACATTGAGTCACAAAATTCACTTGAGATATGATGATAAAAGAGAAAAAGTCTCTTCAAGTGATTTTAACTACAGGCCTTATTTTACAAATCCAATATTCTTAAAACAAAGAGGAAAACTTTATCCTTCCAGGTTCACCAGTGTTTTAAACAAACAGCAGGAAGAAATATTTTCCGTGCATCGTCCCAGAAGAGAAGGACTCATATGAAGTGAAAGCGTGAAGGTGCTGATGTAATAAGGAAATGCTTGAGTGTAGGTTCAATTAAAGAATTAAAGCTGAGAACCACAAAGCATCTCAATCAACATCCGGCTCCGCCCACACGCTTAATTACATTCCTGCTCGAGTAACGAACCGGCGGAGGGCTGTAATGCCTGTGTGCGTCTCTGAGGCTCACAAAACCAACAAACTTGTTGTTTCACCTCCATTCATGCAGTGAACATAATTTATGTCTGGGGAAATGAAACGGGAGAGACATGATGACTGTGAGCTCGGTTTGGAAGCACAATACGCTTGTGTGATTGTAATTAGATCACAACAGATCAGAAGAATGCATCTGTTCTCAATCGCAGACACAATTACAAATGCATTGTAATGCGTCACAAATCATGCATCGTGCTGAATCAAACCCAAAACTCGCTTCTGACTCATTTTGACTCAAATAATAGTGTCTACTTTGCTGTTTCACGTCACACTTTCTCACTAAATATGATGCATTTTTGCTTGTGAATTAGTCTCATATTAATCAGCAGAAAAACAACACATGACTCCTGTCTGAATCTGAGCCACATTACAAATATCCGTTCAATTCACATTAAAATTTGTCTGTCAATTTGACATTAAAATATTTTTCCACTCTTTTCAGGATTGATAGTTAAATTAAGCATTTATGATATTATGATATGCACAATATGATTTATGATACATACATATAATTCTTATTTTGTGAAAAATATGTGATGGAATTTAAAAATATATATATATATTTGAACTCAGAATCATCAAATTAGTTAATATTGTTTTTTGCAAATCAGCAGAATTAGAAAAACTAAAACTATAAAAACATGCCACTTGAAAAAGTACAATGGAAATAGAAATAATTTAGTTTAACTTGATTTACTAAAATAACTAAAACTGAAATAATAATTAATATAAACTATATGGATATATTTAAATGAAAAAAATAATAATATCAATGACAAAAACACAACAAAATACTAAAACTTTAACTAAAATATGTCTATTTATTTATTTATTTATATGTCTAAATATTAACTAAAAATGTATTCAAAATATTAATAAAAACTATAATAGTATCTCAAAACGACACTAAAATAACACTGATCTGACTACATCTAAACAATGAAATACAGATTTTGTGGGAATAAAAGATTAATTATAAACTTGTGTTTATGTAAAGTACTTTGGCATTAAATAAACTATTTTAATATATATTTTCCACTCCTTTGTAAAAATAGTACATTTTGAAAAGTACTTTTTGTTATTAAAACTGAAGGTTTTGACATTTGACCTCTTTTGTCATTTTGATAAGTGCATTAAAGCTGATATATATGTATAATAACTACACATACCTACTTATTTTCTGATTAAAAACTACATGATGGGATGTTTTTAGTGATATTTTTAAATTAGATCATATTTTTTGCAAATCAGCAGAATTATGATATTTACCAGACACCACCAGATATTTACTATAGTTAACTAAAACTACAACTCAAACTAAAAAAATAAAACCTTTGTCACTTGAAAAAGTACATTTTAATAGAAATAAATTCATAAATTTGGCTTGATGTACTAAAATAACTAAAACTGAAATAATATTAATTATTACATCAAATAAAAACTATACAAACATATTTAAAGTAAACTGAAATGACAACAAAATGATTAAAACCTGAACTAAAATTTAAATGTAAACAGAAACTATAAAAAATAACTAAAATAACAATGGTCTGACTACATGCAAACAATGATAAAAAATTGATTTTATGAAAACAAATGATTTATTTACGTGTTTATGTCAAGTTCTTTGGCATTACATGAACTGAATATATTTTCCACATTTTGAAAACTACTTTTTGTCATTAAAACTGATAATAACTACACATACCTACTTATTTTGTGATTAAAAACTGTACATGATGGGATGTTTTAGTGACATTTTTAACTCAGAATCATCAAATTAGGTAATATTAGGTAATTTTTAAAATTTTTTTAGCAAATCGGCAGAATTTCTTTCCAAGATGCTTCAGTTCTGGAAGTTAGATCATGAGGCGCACTGGATGCACCAGTAAACATTCGTCTGATGGTGTCTAATGTTGATTTGAGTTGGTTCTGAATCATTAGACGTGACATTATGGTGCTGTGAAGCCTTCTTTCCCTGACTCTATATATAGAGAATAATGCTCATATTATGGAGCGGCAGCAGTTTTCTCTGCAACAAAGGCTGAATTGACACTGAGGGCTGATTTAGCCGTAATAAGCGGGATAATACAGATCTGCTCTCCAGAGCGTCTCACTCGCAGATAACCTGTCGTTTGAACATCTCACGGCTCTTTGGAAGGGCATTAAAAGCCTATCATTAAGACGCTGCGCAGAGAAATTACCTTCTGGGAACGCAGCCAGACAGATTCGGTGTTGCAAACACGAAGGAGGTGGGAGACAGATTAACATTCACTCAAAGACGCCTTTGTAGTCGACGTCGCCCGTGTTTGGATGGGACTTACCAGCAGAAGAGGCAGGAGCTGTGATCGTTTCCGTCCTCCTTTCTGACCCATGTTGATGTTGTTGTTGTTGTCTTCCACCTGAGGAGCTCTGAAACGAGAGCAGAAACTGATGAACTGTGGGAATCGAGCAAAAAATCATGTTGTCCTGTTTTCCAGTACAAACATATCAGCATTCCTAAATCAAGACACATTAATGGAGAAGCAAAATGACTTAACATAGTAAGATAGATGTGTCAATAGTTCAGCCAAAAATGAAAATGTGTTCGCCCTCAGGTCATCAGAGATCAGGATGAGTGTTTCTTCATCAGGTTTGTAGAAATGTGTCTCTGTCTCGTGTCTCAGCAATGGATGCTCTGCAGTGAATGGGTGCCGTCAGAACGAGAGCTGATAAAAACATCACAATAATCCACAGCACACGTCTTAATGCTGGATTTGTTTCAGCTTTTGTCTTCTCCAGATGTTAACTGATGGACTGGAGTGCTGTGGATTATTGTGATGTTTTTATCAGACTCTCATTCTGACGGCACCCATTCACTGCAGAGCATCCATTGCTGAGACACTGATGCAGAGACACATTTCTACAAACCTGATGAAGAAACACTCATCCTGATCTCAGATGAACTGAGGGGAGCACATTTTCATTTGTGGGAGAACTATTCCTTTAAGTGTGCTTTTGTTTAAAACAAGAACAAATATCTGCCAGCTGGCTCAGAAAAATCTACTTAACTCCAAGAAAAAACAAGTTTATTTTAGATATTTGTTCTAGTCTTAAAAAAACTTGATTTTTTAATATTTTATTTTCAGAAAACAAGACTTCATATCTTCAGTTTTTGCTTCTCCACTAAATCCAGTATCTTGCTTTAAGAATGTTTTTTTATACTGGAAAACAAGACAAAAACACTAAGTAAGAAAGTCATGAATTGCGTGCATCGCATTATTCTTCACAGAAACACTCTTCAGACTGTGTGTCTGCATGCATCTGTCAAACACAGAATGCATGAGCGAACACAGTTTGACCTTTGACCTCACACAATACTGACTGTAATGAGCAAAATGACACTCACAAATGTACATAAAGTCTATAAAAATACTTCCGGATGTGCCGTATTTCACAGGAGTTTTCCATGCATTCTGGTTTCTGCACTGCATCGTGTTAAAGGAAATGTCGTGGCAGAAAACAGTAACATATCCGTTTTTCTACAGACTTTTTTCCTGTTTAGAGTGTAGTTCATATGGCTGCAGTCCACAGAAGTCAGATTCGTTTGAAACTGCAATATGAAAAACACACTTGGTGTGCTGGTGATTTATGAGCTCTAAATGAGACATCATGAGGAACAGAACCAAAACATCCATCAGAGCACCGATGATGAAATCCGGAGACAAACAACATATTTGATCTTCACTGTATTCAGTAACTCATTATCACTGGAAACATCCGGTTTAAGGGCCACTGCTGAAGTGAGACACATCGAGTCGAATTTATTTCTAAAGCACTTTTCACAATGCATATCATTTCAAAACAGCTCTACAGAAAAAAAAAACATGATGTCATTGTTTATATAATCATGCTGTATAGTTGCATTTGGCAGATTAGAGCCAGACAATAATATATAGTTACATTTTGCGACAATTTTTCAACCCTCTCGGCTTAATGAAATAATGAAGTCATGAGTCGTCTCACTCAACAGCTAGAAGAAGTATCAAAGCTTCTACATCACTTGTGCTCTGACATTTCCATCAAAACACAATGAAGAAGACTTCCTCCAGAGAGCAAAAAGAAAACCGGGAGAAAACCACGAGATGATCTCACAGAACACACTGACGATTGCTTCAGAGCAGCTTTTCAAAAACATTTAATGAAATAACAAAAGCACATATAGA
The DNA here is from genome assembly GCA_036784905.1 of Acrossocheilus fasciatus. Taxonomy (NCBI): domain Eukaryota; kingdom Metazoa; phylum Chordata; class Actinopteri; order Cypriniformes; family Cyprinidae; genus Acrossocheilus; species Acrossocheilus fasciatus. Next base: position 37,023,299 of record CM071946.1, on the reverse strand, counting down.
AAAAAATTAAATAAAATATTTGAATTAGAAATGCATTTTAATTTTAAAATTAGAATGAGAAGTTTTTTATTATTAATTTATAATTTATTGAATAAGCTTTTGGTGAAGTACTAAAATGACTAAAACCAGCAGTGGAATAGAAATAAATTAAAGCTAAATAGAAATAAAAAAATAAAAATAAAAAACACATGAAAAATACATAAACTTAGGTTTATTAGAACTTTAATTGTTAAAGTACAATTAGAAATGTTGCATTGGCAACTGAAATAAATAAGCTTTAGTTAAAGTACTAAAATGACTAAAACTAGAATTGAAATAGAAATCATTTTAATTTATTTTTATTAGATACCAATTGAAATTTTAAAATTCCAATTTCAGCTTTTTTCAAGATTTTTCAAAGTTGTAAATAAAGGTTATTCGAGTACATTTTACAAAAAAACAAAAACAAATAATAATAATAATAAATACTATTTCAGTCTTTCTACTTTAATATTTGACATTTAATTCAATGTGTTACTTGCCATTTCTTTGTAATTATTTGTGAAATTTACTAGCAATTTCTGTTTGTTTCGAAGTAAATTCTAGACCGTATTGTGTGTTTAGTCTAGAGAGAAATCTAGAGCAGAGGTTCTTAAAAACAGGTCTCAGGTCTGATTCAGTCGCAGAACGCAGGTAAAAACATGCTAAATGCTAAAAAACATGCTAAATGCTAAAAAACATGCTATTGTAGTTATGATAGTAAAATCCACTCATCACTTGTTCACTTAGTTAATTTGTTTGGGAAGCACAGATTCATCCGTCACTTGATGAAATGAGTTTAGGCAAAACCCTTCTAATGTTTCATTTATTTTTGGTCAGAAATAAAAGCCCTCTTTTTTTGGTTTGTGATGTTGTGGAGGTCACGACCCGCGGCTGTAATGTATGACCGTCTCCCTTCACTGCACTAATGTCTCATGGTTTGCTGAAGCTGAGAAGTTGAGCGTGTTTTATAGCGGTAGCGCTGTCATCTGAACTCACCCGCATCAACATCAGCACTGAGCTCAAACACTGCAGCCCCCATGATGCCTCGCTGCATGAGGGAGCAAACACGTGAACACAAGAGACGAACAACAACACAAACTGCATCGCTATCAATATCAGCAGAAAACCGATCAGATATCAGACGGGTTTGGTGAAGAAAGACACATTTCTACTGTAACGAAGTGTGAAGTGTTTCAATTCTACACCAGCGTTGTTACTATTAATTAAAATTAAATCTAAAACGTTAATATATTTATAAAATAGAAATATTAGTTAAAAAATGTATAAACATAAAATGAAATACTTAAAATAAAGCTTACTTCTAATTAAATTTTTAAAATCGGAATTAAAAATGTTGTCTTGGCAACTAACTGAAATAAGCTGTAGTTGAAGTACTGAAAATCCTAAAACTAGAACTGAAATAAAAATTAATTTAAGCGCAATAAAAATATTTTCAAAAAACTTAAAAAATGATAAAAGCACATAGCATAATTACTTAAATTTAAGTTTATTAGAAATAAACCTAAATTTTTAAATTAGAAATCATTTTTTTTAAATAAATAAACTTTAGTTGAAGTACTAAAATTACAAAAACTAGAGGTGAAATAAAAAATAAAGCTAAATAGAAGTACCGTATTTAAAAACAAAAACAAATGCACAACAAAATTATTCAAATGTAATTTATTAGAAATAAACTTACATTTTAAAATTAGAAATAAAATAGTTGCCTTGGTAACTGAAATAAATAAGCTTTAGTTAAAGTACTGCAATTATTAAACTAGAACTGAAATAAAAATAAAGTTAAATAGAAGTATTTAAAAAACTTTAAAAAATTCAAAAATGTAAAATTAAAAATGTTGCCTTGGTAACGGAAATAAGCTTTAGTTGAAGTACTAAAACTGCTAGAACTAGAACTGACATAAAAAATAAACTAAAGCTAAAAAGAAATATAAAAATGCACATAAAAAAATGACAAAAACTTAAGTTTATTAGAAATATACTTAAATTTAATGAATCAGAAATAAAAAATACTGCCTTGCCAACTAACTGAAGCTGTCGTTTAAGTACTAAAATTACTAAAATTAGAAGTTAAATAAAATAAAGCTAAATAGAAATATTTTTTTTTTTTAAAAATCACAAATATTTTTAAAACAAACTTAAAAAAATAAAAAACTAATAAAAAAATGACTATTTTCAAGCATAATAGCTACAAGACATTTTATCATGATGCTCAAACAAAGCCCTAGAGTCACAGTGTTTATTCAGAGGGAATCAATCTGCAAATGGATGCCTTGCTTAAAAATGATCCTAACCGTGGAATATTTGCTCAGACCACACATTCCCATCAGGCACTTAGCGAGGCACCTTCCTCCAACGAGCGCAAGACAGCCACCGCCAGCCTGACGGAGAGACAAAACGCCTGTCTGTGACGAACCCCTCGGCTCTGCGTTTCATCAGAGGACTTACAGAAGGATGAAGGGGGGGCGGGAGGGTGAGCAAGAAGAAGTTATTTTTGCAGGAAACGAAGCGAGCGTCAAACGCCTGTGCCCCTGAGCCCCCCGGCTCATTATCTGACAAAACGAACACACACGCCCAAGACGCTTTCATCAGAATCCAGATCCAGTGCTTTTCTCTCCACACGCCGGGCTGGAATGCACCGCGCTCCCAACACAAGCGCTCTGACAGACGCTGCCCGGGCTTGCCTCTGTTTGAAAGTCGACCGCAGACTCGCCGCCCCGGGTTATTAATCTTATAACGACCACATAATCTAAGATAAATACACAGAGTATCATTATCCTTATCATTAACAGCCCTGAAATATCAGTTCCTAGGGGAAAGGAGAAGGTGAAGATATTATTACTCCGAACGACCCGTCCGATTCTGCCACAGAAACCCATTTACCATTAAAAACACTCAAAAAATGATTTCATTTAAACAATTTACTTTGATTTAATGCCACTGTATTGGGTTTCTCTTTGAAACATGATTTCTTGTTAAACTGACTTGAAATGGTTTCTCTTTGGCTTCTTTTTAAGGCATGACTCCTGAGTTGAATAGGGTATAAATGCAATTAAAAGAAGTCATCATACCTCCTCAGTTGACTGATTACATTAAGGATTGTGAAAAATGTTTTTTATTACAAGTTTTCTGTTTAATATGCAAATGGATCATTATCTAATTAAAACTGCGCTAATTTTCACCATGCTTTAAAATGTTATATAAATCAGTGTGAATGATAAATAAACAAACCCCTCAGTAAAAAGCTTCAGAATAGAGATGGGAATAAAACTGTAAAATTTGGTGTATGTAAGTGCTGCTGAAGTGGAGAAACAAACTTATTTTGAGAAAACGGCCTGTAAAGATATGTACCGTAAATTAAATCTGCAGTTGCATGAAAAGCAAAAATAAAACCAGGCAAATGATATATGAACAAACTCCTCAGTAGAACCCTTCAGAATATAGACAGGAATAAAATTGTAAAATTTGGTGTATGTAAATGCTGCTGAAATGGAGAAACAAACTCATTTTGAGGAAACGGTCTTTAAAGATACCATAAATTAAATCTCAAATTGCAAGTAGATAAAGTAAAATAATAAAACCAGGCAAATGATATATGAACAAACTCCTCAGTAGAACCCTTCAGAATATAGACAGGAATAAAACTGTAAAATTTAGTGTATGTAAGTGCTGCTGAAGTGGAAAAACACAAATATTTTGAGAAAATTAAATCTACAGACACAAATGATAAAGGGCAATAAAAAAAATAAAAATAAAAAAAAACAACAGGTGAATGATATATGAACAAACCCCTCTATAAAAAGCTTCAGACTATAGATAGGAATATAACTGTAAAATTTGGTGTATGTAAGTGCTGCTGAAGTGGAGAAAAATCTCTTTAAAGTTATGGATTAGAATTGAAATCTGCTGATGCAATTAGATAAAGTGCAATAAAATAAAAACTTAAATGTGCATTTTGGACGTTTTCTTTCCACTAGTCTGAAACAACACCTTGTGAATAGCTCAAAATTAACCAGTGTATGAAAAACCTATAGTGTCTTTCCATAAAAGAGCATGTTTCAGTCAAGTAGCTCAATCATAAAGCGCTGGTTAACAGTGTTAAACTGAAGTGACGGGTCTGCGCTCAGAGCAACTGTATGTTTAATAAGTGAACATGAATGACAGATTGGTTTCTGCGAGGTCTGTGTGGGCCGATCATAAGCTGAGCAGACACAAAAAGAGCTTTAATGTCAACAGCGAGTCTCGTGGGAGTTTGCGCAGGAAAACCCCGTCTCTCAGAAGCAAAGCACACGGACTTATCGTTCCTGGTGTTTATATCAAAACGGAAGCGGCGGGAAGGAATAATCTCAGTTGTGCTTTAAGCTGCGAGCGAGACCTTGTTGTCGTTCTCTGGATGCACCTCTTTACCAACATCTTCAGATGAACACAAACCAACACAACACACACACACACACACACACACACACACACATCCGGCTCGGAGACACCAAACACAAACAGCCTGTAATTCGTCTGCGCTGATATTTGTTGTCAGATTAGGAAATTACTCTTCAAACGGCACTAATCAGTGAGGAAATGAGAGCCGGGCTTCACTTGGTCTCCTTCCCAGTTCATTTCCAATGAGAATTAAATGATCAAAGATTCTGGTCTTCCTGGCATCAGTGTGTTTAGTTCAGTGAAGCCCACCTTAACTTTGAGGACAAACTCTGCCTGTTGTACTATATTCTGCTCTCTACATCAGTTATTTGCCAGATTTCACAGTGAAGACATTTGGAATTGTGTTTGCTGTTAGAGGCTGTTGCTTTGACAAGGCAAACTAACTGTTATTGTAAATTTACACATCTGCCAGATGCTTACGTTGAACTTCTCTTAACTTTTTCAAAAGATGTGATCGCAATGGTCAAACATGTCTATTTAAGCGCAGGAGTTCACAAACTTTTTTCCAGCCAAACTTATTTATAAATATTTATTAAAAGTCCTCCTGAGATTTTAAATTAATATTTTAATAATTATTATTAGTAGTAGTAGTGCTGTCAAACGATTAATCACGATTAATCGCATCCAAAATAAAAGTTTTTGTTTACATAATATATGTGCTGTGCATATTTATTATGTATATATAAATACACACACATACATGTATTTATTTCAGAAAAATGTTATGTTTATATATTAAATATATTTATTTATAATAAAATTGTATGAATATAAATATAGACATGTAAATACATGTAAATATTTTCAGTATATATACTTTGTGTGTATTTATATATAAAATAAAAAATACACACACATATATTATGCAAACAAAAACTTTTATTTTGTATGTGATTAATCGTGATTAATCGTTTGACTTCACTAATTATTAGTAGCAGTATTTGTTCACAATTACTTCTGAGACCAACTTTTTTTTTTCAGCTGAAACCATTAGAAGTAAAATATTTACACCCCCCGAGATTTAAAATATTGCAATAATTTAATTATACATTTGCATATGTTTAGAATTATTATTATTAGTAGTAGTAGTAGTCGTAGTAACAGTTTTTTTTTAAACTTGCATTATAAAATAAAGACAAATATATTACTGTTGTAAATTACAAAATGAATATTTGATAATTATGATAAAATGTGCTGCATGATTCGATTAAATCAGCCTTTAATTTTATAATCACACTAATTGTCATTTATTGTGATTATCGTCCAGTCCCATTTATTTATTTTAATTTTACATTCAATATACTTGATTATTAGCTTTTCATCAACTCGCAAACCCCTAAAGTCTCTCACAAATCCCCAGTCTAGCGCATGTTTACATAGAAAAACAGTAGAAAACAGCAAAGTGTAAAAGTCTTTGCACACTGAGTCCGAAATTCTCATCCGAAATTTTCGCAAGTTAAAAAAATAAATACGACCTCACGTTGTGTCAATCATGTTTACACACTGCCTCCGAAACTTTTGTCCGTGATAAAAAATTCAGATCAGGTTCGATTTTCTGCGTTTTCACATCCGTAGCAAACATTTTGATAGGAAAGGATGACGAGTACGAAAAAACGCATATGAAAATTTCAGACTCGGTGTGCAAATGCAAAAACATGTTCTGTGTCAGTTGAGCTCCTGGACAACATCAGACCAAATTATCCAGAGCAAATGATCACAGTCCCTTCGGCTGTTCTGCTTTGAGTTTTCTGTAGCAGATCAATCAATTATCTGAACAAACTCACACTGACATCTAAGAATAATCATGAACTCCAACTGTTCAAACACACACACCTTTAACCTGCACCAACCTGCCATCTATCTTATAGTAAACAACTAGAAACACCCTAGAAACCACCCAGAACTCCCGAGCTAGTATCAAACCTCCAGAAGCTTCAGACAATCAAGGCTTTTGTCAAGTCAACAATCTCAGAGTCCTGATATCGGAGAAGGATTGAACTAGCGGAGAAGCTTAAGAAGCTGTTAAGTCGCTGTTGAATCCTGCTTGTTTTCCAGCATTCCTCCGTCAGATTTCTGCCTCGCAGCCATTGAAGTCCAGGGTGAAAAGTTGATTAAAAAGTCAGGAGCTACTATGGAGCCGTATGGGACCTGGAGGTACGGAGAGAGTATGTGATCGTACATGCAGACGGAGGATGTGCGACTCCTCAGGTTTCCTCCTAAACGCTCACCAAAGGAAAGACTTGAAAGCTGCGAAAAACTATAATCTTCTCATTTCAAACGTCAAGCACTCAGAGTTATGCTATAGGAGACAATCTAAACAAAATGACAAGAACGACTACTGTAGACCAGATCATCATCTGCTCAACATCCCACACTCAAAACAATAAAGGAGGTTTTCACATTTCAAGATTGCATTTCTTAGTTTATATCTCCCAATTCTTACATTTTTCTCAGAATTTCAAATTTCAAGTATATCTCTCAGTTCTGAGTTTATATCTCGCAATTCTGACTTTTTGTAGAATTGCAAATTTTTATCTCATGATTCTGAATTTTTATCTCACGATTCTGACTTTATATTGCGCAAATCTGACCTTTTATCTCGCAAATCAGAATTAATATCTCACAAATTAGAGTTTATATCTTGCAATTCTGACTTTATATTGCACAATTCTTACTTTATCTCGCAATTCTGACTTTACTGTATATCTTGCAATTCTGAGTTATCTCACAATTGTGACTTTATACTGAGCAATTCTTATTTTATATGTCGCAATGGTGAGTTTTTATCTCACAATTCTGAGTTTTTATCTTGCAATTCTGACTTTGTATCTCACAAATCAGTTTATATCTCACAATTCTGACTTTATATCTGGTAATTCTGAGTTTTTATCTTGCAATTCTGAGTTTATATCTCGCAATTCTGGGAATTATCTCACAATGAGTTTTTATCTCACAATATCTCGCGATTCTGAGTTTTTATCTTGCATTTCTAACTTTGTCTCACAATTCTAACTTTATATCTCGCAATTCTGGGAATTATCTCACAATGAGTTTTTATCTCAAAATTCTGACTATATATCTTGCAATTATGATTTTATACCTCACGATTCTGACTTTATTTCTTGCATTTATGATTATATGTCTTGCAATTCAGATCTTTTCTCAGAACTGTCGGTCCAAATGGTTAGATAAGAACTCAGAATTGAGAGAAAGTCTGAATTGTGAGGTAGAAACTCATTTCATTACATGTTTTATTTTTTAACTCTGTGGCGGAAATAAGCTTTCATAACTTTGATTATGTTTAACTAGAATTAATTTAACTAGAACTTACATTAGTTATACATTACAATTACACACAGAATACAACTTGCAGGAATTGTAAACCTCAAAAAATGCAACAACTACTGTTTGGTTGAAACGACTTTCCTCTGACTGAAAAACAATCATCTTTCATTTGAAAGCAAACCCATGAAGTGTTGAGGATCTGGTAGAGCGATGAAAAGCTGTGGTGGTTCTGCTCGACTGACACAGGAGCACAAAGGCCGGTGTTTTTGGGTTGTGGTGTCTGCAGGGAGGTGCTGTCTGCATCCTGACTTTACTGGGAAACACAAACACTCTTCACCTTTTGATGATTTTAATTACAGCTTTCCAATGAAAGCAGAGCAAAGCCAGAGAAAAGCCACTCGGCAGCAGCTGAAGGAGGGCAAAGCTCTGTTGTCTTTTCATGTGACCGCAGCCTTTGATTCCTCTCATCCTTCAGACGACGTGACAGAGTCTCATCAATCACTCCTTTCTCTGCGCTGATGCTTCTGGCTGCTCCGAGTTTACTTATGGCCAATCCTACAGTATATCCTCCTTCAGGCATTGAGTGCCAGTAAATGTGTTTGTGTGTGTGTGTGTGTGTGTGTGTGTTCACAAAGAGACTCAATGCTTCTGTTTGACCAGGTTAAATCTCTCTTATAGCATCAACCCTTGAGCTGTGCTGGAAATCCTTCACCTAACTTGCTGTTTCCAGACAAAAACGACTGGCCTTTTAAAAATTGCTTGTAAATCTCTCATTATTCAATATTATCATCAAATCTTGGATTCAATCTTTTCATCAACTTGTTTTCTTTCAGTTGGCACAGATTTTGTTTTACTTTTTTGGATCTGATTGATCATAGCCTGTGCTGATCTGAGCTTATGAAACTTTTGAGTGAAAAAAGCATTATTTGTGGATAATTCTGGCAATTTTCACTCAAAAACTGATCAACTATTGATCAAAAATAAATACTAAACCTATGCTAATCAGTGTTATTATAGTTAACTAAAACTAAAAATGAAAAATTGTTACTTCACATAAAATACAAATTATATATATATATATATATATATATATATATATATATATATATATATATATATATATATATATAAAAACATCAATTCAGCTTGTTGCCAAGACAACAATTTTCATTTTAATTTAGTTTGACTTGATGTACTAAAACTAAAACTACTAAAGAACTACAGTATAGACAAATATAAAAAATACAAACTCATGAAAATAACAAAAACACGCAACAAAATTACTAAAACTTTAACTAAAATGAAAATGAAAATGGAAAATATAAAAAATTATTCAAAATACTAAATCTATAATATCTTGTTTATCCTACAACAACAACTGAGAGAAAACAAGTTAATAAAAATATTTAATCCAAGATTAATAATATAGCATTACAAGAAACTTACAAGCAATTTGGCTGTTTGGAAATTTGGCTGGAAGTTGTTATAAAACTCAGGAAAAAGCAAATCCTCTCCAGGTCAAAATGACCCAAACGCATCATGACAACACACACAGCACAGCTGCAGAGTCAAACTCTGAATTTCACAAAAAAGATTTTAGAAATCAAACATGAGACGTACGTGAGACGCTGCTATTGGAACGCCAAAATATGCACCTTTTAGATCAACCATAATAATGAAGCACTGATTTGGGAAAACAACCTTCAAAACATCTAAGACTTTTAACATTTTAACATCCAGATAAAAACCTCCGCCTTTCTTTGATACAAGGAGATAAAAGAAAACCCCTGAAGCTCAATTAAACTATAAAATACTACAATTGAAGCACAAGAAGAAAAAGAGGTGGAGTCATTAGAGCAGTTTAACCCCTGCTGGCAGACGCTGTCTCTACAGCAATAAACTCCAACAGCAGAAGTACCATAATAACATGTTATGAATGCGACTGTTACTGATAATGCATATCAATTCACATAAATATCAATGAGCCAATCACACAAACCTGCACATGTACTGCTGTGATCTGTGACGTGCCCCATATAGAGGGAATATAGAGGTGTTTCTTCAACTTCAGCCCCTTTTAGGCATTGATTTGAATTAAAAATAACAGATTTCAACATTTTAAGGTCACATTAAACTGTCTTGAAAACTTTTTTTTTTTTTTTTTACCATGCCTTCATCTCAATTTGACTACGTTTCAAATGCCTTTTTATAAATTACCCATAACTTCAACCTTATAAAATTCATTATTAAGAAAAAAACTGAATTGTTACATGTTGTCCCAAATTATTTCTAACGCTCATGCGGAGTCGGTTCGAATGAGTCAACCGAGCGAGTCATTTCAACCGATTCTTTACAAAGTCTCGTCAAACACTGCGATCATCATGACCTCAAACTGGCATTTGAGCATCGACAAGAAGACGAACATTGTGTTTCTTTAGTATGTCTGGACTCGATCTGCAAAGCTTTTCTAAAACAAACGTTTTAAAAATGATTCAATATGAGGGTCACTCGTTCATCGGAGAAGTTCTATTGCAAGCACATGTCCTCTTCTCCAGATTAGTAGACTAACGAGTTTCAACAGCAAAACCAGCACATGGATAACTAATGCAGCTGCAAAGAACACAATAACTAGTGAAGATCAAGAAATAAAAAGCATTCCGCTCAACTCTTACTTGGCAGCTTGCGACAATAGTTGCTTTTGGGAATGCAATTAATTAGTTTGGACTGACTTCGTTCTATTAATAGGCGACTGATTCCCGCATTGCGCCCTCATCTCTGCATCTTTTCTCCAGTAATGTTTTTCTCGAGTCGCTCCTTAATTCAGCCGCAGTTCAAAGTCTCGGAGACATCAGAAGCTCCTGCATGCAAGCGCATGTCTCATCTCCATGCAGGACTTTCCCTCACATCTCATCTCCGCATGGGACAGCCAAAGCATTCCCAGAACTAGTCCTAGCTTAGGATAACTTACATATCCAAGCGCCACGTCCTGCGGAATCACTTCTAACAATGCAATGCCTGTTGCACAAAGTTCAAGAGCGCATGCATGATAAACAGCAAACGAGCTAAACACCTATAAGCGTTCTAAACATTCTTCAGAATCCTTTCCAACCATTGCATCAACATCAAGGTCAAGAGCGCATGCATAATGAACAAACGAGTGCTTTAACAAGCCTAACTGACCATGTAAACACATATAAGCGATGCAAACGCATGTCTGTGGTCTATAAGAGCACTAACGGTCCGTGTGCATCTCAGTGAAGCAGGAATTTCCCCGTCGGTGAAAAAGCCGCAGCGCATTCCTGAGGCGCCTTTACCTGCGGGACTCCAGAGCCGCTTCCGCGCTTCAGCTCGACGCAAACCCGGCGGATTCTTCAGCACCACGCGCTCCCAGACTCTTTCCGAGCACAGGTCTGGACTGAGATCAGATCATGGCAGGGTTTAGGATCATCAATCGTCCGTCGCCTCTTAAAGCGCTTCGTTTCTGCGTCTGGCTCCACCTCGAATGACCGAGACTTCGAGATGCTCTCCGCCCAGAACGAACCTGAGACAGGTATCTACAGACTCACTGCTGCCCGCCAGCGGCACACACACACACACACACACACACCTGCGAGAAACAGAAGATCAATCAGCAGCATCAAAGCGAGATCAAACCGGCTCGCTCTGTTTTCTTTCTTTTATTTTTTTGATTAGAACTGTGTAATTATTTTGATAATAGCCTATATATTGATGCGCAAGAAATGTATGATGTTCTACCAAGTGGACCCATAGATGGCAGGATAATTTATTGACTTGTTTATCTATTGATCGGAGAGGATGCAGCAGGGAAACAGGTGTGACAGGTGTACTTTCCCTCGGGAACGCTTTCTTTTTGGTGCATTTTTCTCTTCTTTTATGTGCACTTTGAAATTTGCTTTCCGCCTGCAATCAAACACAATGAATGAAGAATGAATTAAGGACTCATTTAGAACCAAATGAAGAGTGATTCTGTATCAGACTGTAGTTGCGCATTCATGCATCGTTCGCGGCGACTGTCACTTTGTAACAACTTCACAGCAGGGGCGCGAAGAATGGTTGCCATGGAAATGGCAGCATCAGCTAACCTACTTCTGCAGGCTGAAGGACGCGAGACACGAGCACAACTGAGTCTGGGATGATTTTATATGAAGCCCGTGGCTTGTTTTTGCTGTTAAAGCAGAGCCATTGATCTACAGAAGCCTGTTTCCGCCACAAGATACACGATCGCAACTTTTTATCTCACAGTTCAGATTTTATTCCGTGCAGGAAACAAAGAAACAAACAAATAAATAGATAGAATTGCAAAATGATGCAAACTTAGAATTCTGGTTAAACACACACACACACACACACACACACACACACACACACACACACACACACACACACACACACACACACACACACACACACACACACACACACACACACTCATATGTATATATATATATTTCTCAGTTCTGAGAAAAAAATGATGTCAAGTCACAAAATATAAAAAAGTCATAATTGTGAGATATAAAGTCAGAGTTTACATCTGTTTGCATATATGTGTATATATATATATATATATATATATATATATATACACATATATGCAAACAGATGTAAACTCTGACTTTATATCTCACAATTATGACTTTTTTTATATTTTGTGACTTGACATCATTTTTTTCTCAGAACTGTACAAAAGTCAAATTGTGAGATAAAAAATATCACAATCAATTTTTATTTATTTATTTAATAGCAGAAATGGGCTTCCATATTTAACAAACACACTTCCATTTTAATCAGTGAAGGTTATGCTACAAAACTGCAACATCATATGTGTCCTAATAAACCTTCGCTCTTTAAAGGAAGCAAACAGCTGTTTTTGTGCTTAAACAGCCGCATTTAAACATGACTGTAAACAAGAACCCTGACTGATGGCAGATGATGTTTGCTGATGCTCTTCTTGGGTGGTCAGACTGAGACAATGCTGTGTGATTGGCTGGCAGCAGGGCTGAACTGGGCAGGACTGGACATGTTCATCTCCAGCTCACTTCAGCTCCGTTCACACACAAAGAGAACATTCTCCAGCAGCTTCCTGAGGTGATAACCAGCACTTAGGAATTTTAATACGACATAAGATACTGCATGAGATACAAAACAATGTTTTTCTTGCTCTCATGCCATTTAATTAATTTATACAAGAGTTTGTGTCATTTCTGTAAAAGTTCAACAGATGTCGCTAGTTGCCTGTTTGAAATAACACACACGACACGGTTATTATTATTATTTGAGTAATTGCTTATTCTTACACGATGATCTGGTGATATGCAGTGACTCAGAGCATGTGAAACACCAGGATGGATTTTTTTTTTTTTTTTAGGATTATAAACAGATTAAAGCAGTGATTAAACCTCATTTCTACTGTCGCAGGGATGCGTGAGTTATGAACTATAACCACCAGATGGCGCTTCAGTGACGCGAAAGAAACAAACCGCGATCGATCGATCGATTGATTGCAGATCGATATCAAAGCACTGAACTATAGTTCGATATTTAGGTGTGCAGTTGTACTTATGTAAATAAAAATAGTTATCAAAACCCATCATTCATCAAAAAAGCAGAATTTGTTAAAATTATGCTATATTCAGCTTAAAGACATTTTAGTTTATATTTATAAAATATTATATATTTATATATTTTATTTATAGGACTATGTTTAAAAATGTAACTAAAATAAATATGCAGATTTTCTTATACAAGAAAATGTAACTTCTAACATTGCACAAATTATATTGATATTCAGATCTATGCTATCTAGGCTATATTATAATGTGTGTTATATTGAAATTCTATATTATATTTATGTTGCATTCTTGATATTTGTTTGATGCTTGTGAAGCACTTTGAGTTGCATTCCATGTATGAAAAGTGCAATACAAATAAATTATTATTATTATTATTATTAAATTGTTTTCACGCTACAGAATATATGCAAACAGTGTATTATTTATTCACTGTAGAAAAAAAATCCACCTATTTCAGCTTAAAAAACTTAAGATTAGTTGCTGCCTTAACTTTTAAGTAATTGGCTGTGCAAGTAATTGCAACTTAAATTATACAAAACTGATTGTATATATATATATATTAAATTAAACTGAAAAATTGCGTTGAATTTTGTTGAGCTTAAAAATAAATATGCTAACGATATATAAATAACACGAGAATGGTACTATAACTGTGCAAAAAAAAAAAAAAAAAAAAAAAAAAAAACTCTGGTATGTGCCAGGGTGTTGCTATTCTGTTGTTAAGACGTTTCATAAACGAAACATTCACGTTGCATAAATATGCAAGAATCATTTACTCATTAAATTACTCAATAATCATTAAATCATTCAAGTAATGCCACAGAAGATTTGGCTAGGAAATATAATAATAACTTTTTTTTGGTTGCAAGGTTAGCATTTTTTATTCATGTATTTATTTTAATTTGTTTTGTTTATTTATTTATTTATTTTTTCGCAATGTTTGCATTCACGGAAGAAACGCAGTTGCGTCGTTAGGGCGTTGCTAACGGCCCGGTCCTCTGGATAGTCTCTGTTTTCTGGTCCAGCAGGTGATAATGATGCGTAAAATAACAGCATGATTTGAGGAACCATTGATTTGATCAAATCAGAAGCGACACTATTGTAACCAACTACCCTAGTAACGCGAGTTAGATGCTCGCGCTTGATAATGGCGTGCGCGTGACCTCACTGTTGCCTACAGCTGTGCGTGTGTGTGTGTGTGTGTGTGTGTGTGACACAGAGAGAGAGCAGCAGTGCAGACGCGCTCCGTCGCGCTCATGTCTCAAGCCGTTCTCCGTACATTACTATGACCATATGCGTGCCAAGTTGACTCGCGTCGCCTGCGCGTCGACGACAGCGTTGCGTACCAGAGGAAAACATGGACGAGTCGTCTTTGCTGGATCTGCTGGAGTGCTCTGTGTGTCTGGAGCGGCTGGACACCAGCGCCAAAGTGCTGCCCTGTCAGCACACCTTCTGCCGCCGCTGCCTGGAGAACATCGTGAGCTCCAGACACGAGCTGCGCTGCCCAGAGTGCCGCATCCTGGTGGACTGCGCAGTCGACGATCTGCCTGCTAACATCCTCCTGGTGCGTCTTCTGGACGGGATTAAACAGCGTCCGCGGAACGGAGGAGGGAGAGCGGCGCTGGCGGGATGCGCGGCCGGCGGATCGGCTTCGCCCGCGGGGACAGCGGTGCGGGATCTGCCCGTCGCCACGCGGAGCTCCCCGGTCAAGGTTTGTGCGCTTCTTCTGCTTTTGTTGGATTGCGTTTGACATTTTTTTTTTTCCAGAAGCTTCAGATCTCGGACAGATTGAGTGACTTGCGTGTGCAGTGACAGTGTTACAGAATAACGGAGACCGAGTTTATATATGTGACCCTGGAGAAAAAAAAAACAGTCATAAGGGTCAGTTTTTTGAAACTGAGACTTCGGAATAAATAAGCTTTCCATTGATGTATGGGTTGTTAGGATCGGACAATATTTGGCTGAGATACAACTATTTGAAAATCTGGAATCTGAGGGTGAAAAAAATCTAAATATTGAGAAAATCTCCTTTAAAGTTGTCCAAATGAAGTGTACCTAAATTACTAATCAGAAATGTCTTCATGGAACATGATCTCAATATCCTAATGATTTTTGTCATAAAAGAAAAATGTATAATTTTGACCCATACAGTGGCTGTTGCTACAGATATAGCTGTGCTGTTTATGACTGGTTTGGTGCTCCAGGGTCACATATTAAAGCGTCTGAACTTAAGAAACGCACAGTTTGTGAGAGAAGGTGTTGAGCTGCACTGCACTGGTGCTGGCAGTGTTTGGGTTGAGTTTGGTGACGTCACTGCAGTTTATTTCTCACATCTGAGAGCAGACAGAGATGCTCGAGACATTGCGTGACGCGGTGAGCGGCGTTTCAGTGTAAACATGAGCATAATGGAGAAATATGAGCTGTTTGTGTGGCGGAGATGTTGCTCCGATGCATTGTTGTTGTTTTCTCTAAATGCACCTTCAAGGGTTTCAAGTGTTTATGGTCTGAGGACATGTGTGAAGGAAATCTAAAATCGAAAGGTTTTGCTTCAATGCTACCAGTTTGTATATGGAGCTAAATGTATTTTTAAAGGAATAGTTCACCTTAAAATGCAGATTTGCTGATTGACTCGCCCTCAGTTCATCTGAGATCAGGAGGAGTGTGTTTCTTCATCAGGTTTGTAGAAATGTGTCTCTGCATCAGTGTCTCAGCAATGGATGCTCTGCAGTGAATGGGTGCCGTCAGAATAAGAGTCTGATAAAAACATCACAATAATCCACAGCACTCCAGTCCATCAGTTAACATCTGGAGAAGACAAAAGCTGAAACAAATCCAGCGTTAAGATGCTTTTAACCAAAATCCAAGTCTATAATAGCGCTTCCTTCAGTGAAAAAGTGCATCTGCTGTTGTCTCTCACATCAAAATCCAGCCACATATTAGTTTAGAGCTGTTTTGTCTTGTAAACGCTGCTTGATCTGCAGATTTCTCTCCTGATTCACACCAGAACACTTTTCACTGGAGGAAGCGTTATTATGGATTATGGACTCATATTTGAGTTAAAAACGTCTTAATGCTGGATTAGTTTCATCTTTTGTCTTCTCCAGATGTTAACTGATGGCCTGGAGTGCTGTGGGTTTATCAGCTGTTAAGACTCTCATTCTGACGGCACCCATTCAGCATATTGTCATTTTGGGTGAACTATTTCTTTAATAGATGAACTGAAACGCATAATCACGTGTGCATATGTTCTCCTTCAGTAGTATTTAAGTAAAATGGAATATGCCATATTGCATTTTTATGTCGTGCTTTAATTAAGTTCAAACTCTCCTCTGGCATATATTGTGTGGAATAGCGACGATAATATCTAACAACTGTGATTGGCTGTTGCTATAGTGGCAGGATGTTTTTCTATGGCTGGATGTTTCTTAGAGTCGCTCTGCTATTGTTGTGCTGCTCTATTGTTGTGTTTGAAGCGGTCAAACACGCAGACGCCCCTCAGGACTCACTGAAGTGTGAAGTGATGTGCGATCACAAGTCAGGACAGAGCGCTGACGCTGCATTAGACAGGACTGATGTTTGGCTCGGGTCGTATTGTCTGATAACGCCGAGCCTGACGCTTCACATTCATACTTACAGAACAGCCTGTAGTCTATTTGGCACAGATGCAATCTGCTGATTGAGGAGAAAAATTTGCTGAATTAATTTAAACATATGTTCCGCTGGGCTGAGAGCACAAGCACTTATTACCAGCTGAAAGCACTGCTAAATTATCAGAAATATGTAATTAGCATCTATGCATGGAGCATTGGATGTGTAGATCATTATGAATGGCAGCTTCAGATTCTGTGAGCGTCATGATCCATGCATTTAATGTGCCATATAACGAGGTGTGCAAAGTGTGTTTGTGGTCACATATTTTCTGGCCGCTCTGGCCATTATAAACCCATATTGATTGTCCACTGGTTTGCAGTAAGAGGATAAAAGCTGTGTACACAGACTGTGTCGCTGAAGTCTGATATCTGCTCTGATAGAGGTCATAAAGCTGACACAAATGCCTCTATTAAATGCAAAATTTAAGAATTTCTTATAAAATCTGCATGAAAAAATTAACCCAGAAAAGCTTTTGATATGCACATTTCTAAGCTGTCTAAATGATCAACATGATCAAAACCTGTCTCTCACTCCATCTACTGCATGTCTTCTGTCGTCTGATTGATAGTTCTGAGTGTTTTATCCAGTAAAAGCTCTTTTAGTGCAATTGTATGTGTCTTTCTGCTGTCAGATCTCGACTGATTTTAATCAAGTAAGCGTCAGAATAACTGCAGTCATGTTTCCAGATGAACACTTACTGGACTGAAGCAGCTCAGCTTTACTTGATTCTCCATCAATCATTTTCTAGAAAAATCAGTGCGTCTCAAATCTGATC
Source organism: Acrossocheilus fasciatus (assembly GCA_036784905.1). Classification (NCBI taxonomy): domain Eukaryota; kingdom Metazoa; phylum Chordata; class Actinopteri; order Cypriniformes; family Cyprinidae; genus Acrossocheilus; species Acrossocheilus fasciatus. Next base: position 37,005,521 of record CM071946.1, on the reverse strand, counting down.
ATCAGGATCTTTCCAGAAGCTTTACTTTTTCACTGTTCCTCAGCGGAGGAATGATCTTCTGAGGAGCGTTTATTTCTTCATCTCTCCTCAGCATTGCATTATATGTCTGGATCATTAACATCTCATCTTACTCAGACATATTACTGGAGATATAGAGCGACCGCTGATATTTACATCATTTTATGTCAGTATCTGCTCTACTGTTATAATATCTCATTATTTACATTACAAGCAGCAGGATTTCATCATAGAAATATCAACATTTGCAGCAAATTGCATGTTTTTGCTCAGTTTTAGGAATAAGTGATCTGTTTTTCTGGGTTGAAGGTCTGTGCAGGTGTGTCTTGGTTTGACAGCAGAGGCATCTTGTGATTAATGCGTCAGTGACGGCTGTGTGAGATAAAGATCGTCCTTTTGTTCTGACAGGGTCACTGATGCTCGTTACCTGCGTTAGACCTGCTCTTAGACTTTCAGTAACACTTTACTTGAAGCCTTTATGTGTAATGCATTATAAAGGTATTCATAAAGTACTTTGTAATGCATGTTATCTCTTCATAAATAATTGTAACCAAAGTTAAAATGTGTTATAATATTTGCATATTCCTGGTTGCATCTGAAATTGGTTGTTTGTCTTGTGTTTTAATGCATTAAAGGTGTTACAATGAATAGATAAATGTTAGACTGTATTATATCTATGCTTTGTGATTATTCATGAGATCACACTATGCATTATAAGGTGCATTCCAGGGCATAATTAATGCATTAAAATACTTTTATAATGCATTATAGGCTATAGACTGAAAAATATTGGTGTAAACTATTTTAGAAATTTCTAGTAAAATTGTGTACATTTTCACAAATAATTACGTAGAAAGGCAAGTTACGCACTGAATCAAACATGAAATTTTGAAGCTGAAAGGCTGAAATAGTATGTTCTTGTAAAACATACTACAATAATCTTTATTTAAGCTTATAAAACAATCTTAAACTTGTAAAAAGCAGAAATTTTGAATTTTTAAATTTATTTCTAATAATTATTTTTTTTAACATAGCTTTAATTAATTTTTATTTCAATTCTAGTTTTAGTAATTTTAGTGTTTCATTTATTTCTGTTGCTAAGGCAACATTTTTATTTCTAATTTTAAAATTAAAGTTTACTCTAATATATCTTTTTTTATTTCATTTTTTTTATTTTAAAAATTTAAGTTTATTTCTAATAAAAAAACTTTTTATTTTTATTTCTGAAGTTTTTGTAATTTTATGTACTTTTTTTATTTATTTATTTTTTTTCAGAAAAAGTTTTCAGAAATTGGTTTTCTTTTTAGGAATCTCCCCTAATGTTCATAGTGCAGTAATATTGGATTTTATTGTAGAAAGACTGAATTGAATATTTTCATGTAAAATGTACTCTAATAATCTTTGTTTTATTTACAACTTTGAACAATAATTTTTTTTTTACAGCGTATAAAGGCCTCAAGTGTTTTCTTGTTTGTTTGTTTAGAGCAAATAGCAGAAGGACAGTTGTTATTGCATGAAGCAGCAGATCGTGAAATGATATGAAATGCTGTTCTTGTTCTTGTAAACATGCATTAGGGTTTTCAGAAACCACAACCAGAGAACGTCATTTTAAAATGCAACTCAAGCTGACAGTAAAAACCCTCATCTTGTTCTGACTCGTGTTGCTGAATGGAACTGATCAAATCCCATAGGCTTCTATTGAAATTCTGCCTGTAATACTTCCTAGAGCTTTCAGTCGTCATTTAGTGAGCTGAACACAGGCCTTTAGTCTGTCTGGACTATATTGTTTATTGAATTCGTCTAGATGTTTTAATGAAGCAGGCAACACACACGGGCACTGAGTGCTCAGAATGTGCTGTGGATGAAGCGAGCTGATTTTGCTTTCTAATGTATTGACTGTTATTACGGTCTGCAGTGATCTGACCTGCTGATATCTTTATCATAGCTCTGCTGCACACAGTGGGACGAATCTCTCTGTATTTCTACTCCGTGCTGTCAGTCTGATTCATGTAGCCGCTCGTTCCACCATTAACACACAATGATTTGAGCTCCAAATGACGGAGCGTTTGTGGTTTTGTTTACAAAAATCTCTTGGATTGTAGGTTTTGGTTGAAAATATTGATTCTTATTCTGAAGAACCGACGTCAATTCGTAAATCCCAAGAATCAGTTTCAGCTGTTTTCAGTTGATGCGTGAACAAAACCCCTGCCATCCAATGATCACAGGAATCAAAGTCTTAGCTTTCAAATTCTGTTAGTTTAATCACTAAATTCACTCACTAAATGTGTTTTTTGACTCTTTAATGCCTCGTGACAGATCGCTGTAGATCATTTCGTCCTCTTTACTACAAGTTACAGCAGCAAATAAACATCAATGAACATCAGAACTGAAATCAATGATGAATCATGAATCAATCGTTCAATCAGTGATTCAGCTGTAGAACGACATCAATAAAAGAGCTGGAGATCAATACTGTCACGTAACATCACATTTATCTCAGAAAAGACATTCAATGAGAGTAAACTGGGAATTCAGCTAGAAAAAAAAACATTTTGATAAATATATCCACTATATTACATATTCATTATATTTTTACTGAAGCTGTTCTTAAGCATTTAATGTTTGTTTGTTTGAACGTTTTTTTCAAAGTTAGCCTATGTAAATGTTAGGACAAAACATTACTAAAGTAATGTTTATGGAATGTTCTTATAACTTTTTAAATATCTGATAAATGTTCTCATAACAGAGAGAGAAAACATCTGATATCAACATTCTCTAAACGTCCTTATGATGTTATTTGTACTTGATGAACGTCAAAAAAACATTTTTTGTAACCTTTAAATAACGTTGTAATAACGACAAGAAAACTGGACGTTTTTAATGTTTCAGAAACCTTTGAAAACAATGTTAAATTTGTTCCCTGGGAATAAATTCATAATGAAAACAAGTTCGGCAACAAATCGGCCGATGTTTGCATTTTAAGCCTTTATGACATGATCGTGCATCCTAATGTACCGACTGACAGGCTTTATTGTATAGTTTACAGCATTAGTGGAGAGATTTTCATGTACTGAACCTGATTGTCCATATATCCAAATGAATCAATATTGAATTGAACTGAATCAAGATCGAAACCGAATCACAAGCGTGTGAATGGAAATCCAATGAAATGTGATTCTTTCGTGGCACAGTCTAGTCAGAGTGATGTGTGAATTAAGCATTTGACTGGTTTAACACTGGAAAACAAGACTCGTGTAATAAATGGACCGGAGTCTTTGTCATGCATCGTCCTCCTCTGTCCTTGAAGGAACGTTCCTGTGTTTTCCGTTGTTCTGATGCGAGTGAAGGCGTTCGCTGCGCTCGTGTGTTTTATCTGCCATCTGTCGAATCACGACCGCTCTCTGGATCTCTATACATAGCAGGTTTCAGTCTGGATTTGGTCATTGCTCATGCACACAGCCGTCTACTGTACTCGCAATTACAATTCATAATTAACATCTACTGAACTGCATCATGTTTACATTATATGTATGAGTTACTAGTGATTATTCAAACATCTGGAGTCTGTTAAATTGACCTGAGTTTTCTGCTTCAGACTGCTGTGAGAGCATTAGTTTGACTGCATTCATGAGTAAAGCACGACTGAGACGACTGAAATATGAACAGTCATTTCTGCTTGCTATTTGCACATGTGAATATAGGTAGTTTAACTGTGGCAAAATATATGTGTGTATATACTGTGTACACACACACACACACACACACACACACACACACACACACACACACACACACACACACACACACACACACACACACACACACACACACACACACAGTGGTGGCCAAAATGATTAGAACACTAGTATTATTATATTAAATTTTTATTAATAATAACAATATATCAAATAAACAATGCTACACATTAAAATAAATAATAATAATTAATGCATATTAAATAATGCCACATATTAAAGTAAATAATACATATTTATATTTATTACTTTTTCTCTTTTTAATTTTTGTAAAATTGTGTTGTGTGTGGGATTGATGTTATTGTGTTTAATGAGTGTTTAGCTCGTCTGTCCATGAGCTCATCTATATTCACACTGCATTGTTTGTTTTTGAGGAGCGTTTGATGCTGTCTTTTGTCTTAAAGAGAAAAATATGCAAGATGCTCAGACTTATAGACGTCCTCAGTATGACACTTCTCTGATTTAATGGAAAACTGGGATCTTTTAATTTATTAACTACCGAGTCTCAGCAGACGTCTCAGAGTAAATAAAGGCGGTCCAGAAGGAAACAGCTGAGATGGTTTGCTCTATTTCTGTGCTGCTCTCAAACAGTAACACAACACTCTTTTGCTCATTTGACAGCGACGAGTGAAACGCCAGCTACAAATCACACACTAACAACTCACGGCTCTAATTACTACAAAACACTCCAACATACAAATAATGTGTGCTTCGTTTGATTTGAAATGCAAAACGGGTCACTCGCGTTAGATGAATACATTATTTTGTAAAACATACATAAACATTTATTTTATAAAATATTTTTATAAAAGTTATTTTATTATACAGTTGTTTACTGTATGTCTGTAAATATATAAAATGATATGCAGATAAGTAACTAAATAAAACATGTTTGTTAGTTAAAATAAAGTTAAAATAAACTAAAATATAAATATTAGATGAAAATGTTTAAACTAAAAGAAAATCAGAAATATTGCCTTTCAAAACTCACTAAAATTACTATCTGGAAATAAATACAAATTAAAACTCAACTAAAACTTAAAAAATAAAATAAACCAAATTTTACTAAAATTTGAAAACTGAATGTATATATTTATGAAATATATTTATGTATGAAATATTTATATATTAAATTTATATAAATGTATGTATAATAAATCTATTTCTAAAACTAATTCAAAATATTCATAAAAACTATAATAGTATAAATAATACTGAAATAATTACAGCGGGTATCATTTCGGTGTATTGTTTGTTTCTCAGAAAGGCTGTTGATGTGGTTTTTGCTGTCATTGAGTGTTTTTTTCCTTGAATCTTGCATTTTCAAGGAAATTCACTGTTAAAAATGACAGCTTTTTTATTTATTTATTTTTCATAAAGGTTAATAAAGCAGGTTGTTTCAGTGAGCAAGTTAATGAGTACTCCTCACTTAATCTCAATATTGATCCAAATAATGGTGATTACAGCTTTTGCCGTAATCGAGCAGCCCTGATCTCCACCGGCACAAGTTTATGTTATTAGTTTTCTGAGTTTGTCTCTGAAATAATCAGCACTTTTTAGTTTATCCACAGTTTTTTTCCTTTTTTTTTTTTTTTTTGTTCAGCTGTTGCATCATAATTGAGCCAAAAAGTAAAATCAAGTTACAGTTTAAGAAAAGATTCTGAAGACAAAGCGTATTCAATCTGAACTGATATGAGCAGGACTCTGCATGCATCTGCTGTGATTTGAAGCACTTGTGTGCTGCAGTAATTAGCGCTCAGAATGTGTTTGTACAGTATGTGATGTGAGAGCCGCTCTATCAGCTCTCTACAGCTGTTTGGACACACAACGCTCCTCCTCATTATTCCTGAGAGTCTGGCTTAATTTAATGCAGTAAAAGGACACATCAAAGCCTCCTTTGTCTCCAGTGACGCGGGGGTCTGTGGACAGTAAAGGCCTGAGCAGGATTCACGTCATTCCGCTTAATGAGTGTTTGGCTTGTTTACAGTATTAGTATATTATGATTATTGTTATTTAATTTAATTTATTTATTTAATATTATTTTTATTATAGATATAGTATTTACTTTAATATGTAACATTATTTATTTCATTTTTATTATTTAAATGTTATTATTAATATCATTATTATTATTATTTATTTTAATGTGTAGCATTGTTTATTTAATATGTTGTTGTTGTTATTACTATTATGTATTATTTAACTTTTTTTTCTGTAAAAATTGTGTTCTGTGTGGGATTGATGTTATTGTGTTTAATGAGTGTTTGGCTCGTCTATCCGTGAGCTCATCTATATTCACACTGCATTGTTTGTTTTCGACGAGCTTTTGATGCTGTCATTTGTCTTCTTTAGGATGAAGAAAAAAACACAAGATGCTCAGACTTATAGATGTCTTCAGTAAGACACTTCTCTGATTTAATGGAAAACTGAGATCTTTTAATTTATTAACTACAGATAAGCAGGATTATGTACGGCCATTACGTCAGTCAGTTATTATTGCTGAATAAATTCTGACAGGCTGAGCAAACCTTGACACAAAGCAGCTGACTGGACATTATCCTGCATATTACATGGATACTTATCTAATAAATAAATAAATGGATGTGAAATATTAATTTGAGTTGGGATGGTTCTGAACTCCTTAAATCTGCTGCTATTAAACTGTATTAACTTTACTAAACTGTATTAAACAGTAACATCAGAGGTAATCATGTGACATAGAATAATATTAATAATAATGTGTATTTATTTATTTTAATATTACATATTTTATTATGTAATATTGTTTATTTATTATATATAATATTCTTATTTTAATATAATTTTAATATTATTATTATAATTATTATATTTAGTTAAGAATATGTGAATATTAATATATAACATCATCATCATTATTATTAATAATAACTATTATTTATATAATTATTTATTTTAGTATATGTTATTGTTCTTCTTAATTTATTTTATTATATTATTTATATTTAATATTATTTGTTTTATTTCTTTATTTTCTTTATAAATTTAGTTTGAATTTATATTTATGTATTTATTAAGAACATATTTGGTTAAATACACAGTTTGTATATTTTGTTAAAAAAAAGGTTGTCAGACTTGTAAAGTGAGACAGCGATGTTCAGTGATTGTGGGTTAGAGGGTTAAAAGCATGTTTGTGGGTCGGTTAGAGGGTTAAAAGTGTGTTTTGTGGGTTGGTCAGAGGGTTAAAAGTGTGTTTTGTGGGTTGGTCAGAGGGTTAAAAGTGTGTTTTGTGGGTTGGTGAGAGGGTTAAAAGTGTGTTTTGTGGGTTGGTCAGAGGGTTAAAAGTGTGTTTTGTGGGTTGGTCAGAGGGTTAAAAGTGTGTTTTGTGGGTTGGTCAGAGGGTTAAAAGTGTGTTTTGTGGGTTGGTCAGAGGGTTAAAAGTGTGTTTTGTGGGTTGGTCAGAGGGTTAAAAGCGTGTTTGTGGGTCGGTTAGAGGGTTGAAAGCGTGTTTTTTTTGTATCGTTAGAGGGTTGAAAGCGTGTTTTTTTTGTATCGTTAGAGGGTTGAAAGCGTGTTCTGGATCGGTCAGAGGGTTAAAAGTGTGTTTTGTGGGTCGGTCAGAGGGTTAAAAGTGTGTTTGTTGGCTGGGTTAAAGGGTTAAAAGCGTGGTTGCGGGTCGGTTAGAGGGTTAAAAGCGTGTTTGTTGGGTGGGTTAGAGCAGTGGTTCCCAACCTGGGGGGCGCCAGAGTTCACAGCGGGGGCGCGGGAGCAGATATACTTTGAGGTAGGGCTGGGCGATAAAACGATAACTACAATTATAGTGATATAATTTTCCTCGATAAAACAAGTTCGATAAACATTCAATGTAGCCTAATGTTTATGCGGGAAAATAGGAACAAAACAGCGCTTCTCATTTGAACCGCGCCACACGAACCATATCCGCTCGGTTCAAACAGCGGCGCAGCGCAGAGCAGATGTGTTTACTTGCCAATCACGCGAGCACTAAACAGCGCTGTGAGATCCAGTGAGAAGCGCTTGAATTCAGCGAAGAACACAAATGACTGGTGTAAACTAGTATCAGTCAATATCAGTCAACTAATATAAACTATAGCTTAAATCCAGATAAAACAGCGCTGACAAACAGCAGAAAAAAACTGCGTGCAACGATACAGTCAGAAAGCTTTTCAAGGCTACAAATCGCCATCGTTTACCAGGGATTTACTGTAGTAACATTAACTGCACCATGGTATTGTGGCAGAAATGTGTGGTATTTATATCAAATTTATTATATTAATGTAGAAGTGTATTAAAGGAGTAATGGAATGTAATTACACTATATTTGTGATTAAGCTATAGGCTAGCATTTGTGCATTTATAATTTTTACCACAGTATTGAGGTGCTATATGTGTGGTTTTAACTCTGGTTATCATGATGTAAATGTATGGAAGAACAATGGTTAATTTTAATAAAACTCAAACAGTCAGAAAAATAATATTTATTTCACCATATAAAAAAGGAGGTTAAGATTTTGATAATGAACATAAATTTACATCTGCATCCTAACTCAAACTACTACTGTCAACTCAATGGCAAATGTGCATTTCTAAGAGACAAAACATTAATATTATTATTATTATTGCATATATATATATATATATATATATATATATATATATATATATGGGCGTGTATAAATAAATATAATATAGATGGATGGGTGGAGGGGGGGTCTCAGATTACTATGTGTGTACGTAGGGGGGGCCCATGAAAAAAAGGTTGGGAACCACTGGGTTAGAGGGTTAAAAGCGTGGTTGGGGGTCGGTTAGAGGGTTAAAAGTGTGTTTGTGGGTTGGTTAGAGGGTTAAAAGCGTGTTGTTTTTTTTTTGCATCGGTTAGAGGGTTAAAAGCGTGTTTGTGGGTCGGTTAGAGGGTTAAAAGCGTGTTTTTTTGTATCGTTAGAGGGTTGAAAGTGTGTTTGTGGATCGGTTGGAGGGTTAAAAGCATGTTTGTTGGGTGGGTTAGAGGGTTGAAAGCATTTTTTTTTTGGGGATCGGTTAGAGGGTTAAAAGCGTGTTTTTTTTGTATCGTTAGAGGGTTGAAAGTGTGTTTGTGGATCGGTTAGAGGGTTGAAAGCGTGTTTTTTTGTATCGTTAGAGGGTTGAAAGTGTGTTTGTGGATCGGTTGGAGGGTTAAAAGCATGTTTGTTGGGTGGGTTAGAGGGTTGAAAGCATTTTTTTTTTTGGGATCGGTTAGAGGGTTAAAAGCGTGTTTTTTTGTATCGTTAGAGGGTTGAAAGTGTGTTTGTGGATCGGTTGGAGGGTTAAAAGCATGTTTGTTGGGTGGGTTAGAGGGTTGAAAGCATTTTTTTTTTTGGGATCGGTTAGAGGGTTAAAAGCGTGTTTTTTTTGTATCGTTAGAGGGTTAAAAGTGTGTTTTGTGGGTCAGTCAGAGGGTTAAAAGCGTGTCTGTTGGGTGGGTTAGAGGGTTAAAAGCGTGTTTTGTGGGTCGGTTAGAGGGTTAAAAGCGTGGGTTTTTTTTTGTATCGTTAGAGGGTTAAAAGTGTGTTTTGTGGATCGGTTAGAGGGTTAAAAGCGTGTTTTGTGGATCGGTTAGAGGGTTAAAAGCGTGGGTTTTTTTTGTATCGTTAGAGGGTTAAAAGTGTGTTTTGTGGATCGGTTAGAGGGTTGAAAGCGTGTGTTTTTTGTATCGTTAGAGGGTTAAAAGCGTGTGTTTTTTTGTATCGTTAGAGGGTTGAAAGCGTGTTTGTGGGTCGATCAGAGGGTTAAAAGTGTGTTTTGTGGGTCGGTCAGAGGGTTAAAAGTGTGTTTTGTGGGTCGGTCAGAGGGTTAAAAGCGTGTTTTGTGGGTCGGTCAGAGGGTTAAAAGTGTGTTTTGTGGGTCGGTCAGAGGGTTAAAAGCGTGTTTTGTGGGTCGGTTAGAGGGTTAAAAGCGTGTTTTGTGGATCGGTTAGAGGGTTAAAAGCGTGTTTTGTGGATCGGTTAGAGGGTTAAAAGCGTGTTTTTTTTTTGTATCGTTAGAGGGTTAAAAGTGTGTTTTGTGGATCGGTTAGAGGGTTGAAAGCGTGTTTTTTTTTTGTATCGTTAGAGGGTTAAAAGCGTGTGTTTTTTTTGTATCGTTAGAGGGTTAAAAGTGTGTTTTGTGGGTCGGTCAGAGGGTTGAAAGCGTGTTTTTTTTGTATCGTTAGAGGGTTAAAAGCGTGTGTTTTTTTGTATCGTTAGAGGGCTGAAAGCGTGTTTGTGGGTCGGTCAGAGGGTTGAAAGCGTGTGTTTTTTTGTATCGTTAGAGGGTTAAAAGCGTGTTTTGTGGGTCGGTCAGAGGGTTAAAAGCGTGTTTTGTGGGTCGGTCAGAGGGTTAAAAGCGTGTTTTGTGGGTCGGTTAGAGGGTTAAAAGCGTGTGTTTTTTGTATCGTTAGAGGGTTAAAAGTGTGTTTTGTGGGTCGGTCAGAGGGTTGAAAGCGTGTTTGTGGGTCGGTTAGAGGGTTGAAAGTGTGTTTTGTGGGTCGGTCAGAGGGTTGAAAGCGTGTTTGTGGGTCGGTTAGAGGGTTGAAAGTGTGTTTTGTGGGTCGGTCAGAGGGTTGAAAGCGTGTTTTTTTTTTTTGTATCGTTAGAGGGTTAAAAGTGTGTTTTGTGGGTGGGTCAGAGGGTTGAAAGCGTGTTTGTTTTGTATCGTTAGAGGGTTGAAAGTGTGTTTTTTGGATCGGTTAGAGGGATAAAGCGTGTTTTGTGGGTCGGTTAGAGGGTTAAAAGTGTGTTTTGTGGATCGGTTAGAGGGTTGAAAGCGTTTTTTTTTGGATCGGTTAGAGGGATAAAGCGTGTTTTGTGGGTCGGTTAGAGGGTTGAAAGCGTGTTTTTTGTATCGTTAGAGGGTTAAAAGTGTGTTTTGTGGGTCGGTCAGAGGGTTAAAAGCGTGGTTTTTTTTGTATCGTTAGAGGGTTGAAAGCATGTTTGTGGGTGGGTCAGAGGGTTGAAAGCGTGTTTGTGGGTCGGTTAGAGGGTTGAAAGTGTGTTTTGTGGGTCGGTCAGAGGGTTGAAAGCGTGTTTTTTTTTGTATCGTTAGAGGGTTAAAAGTGTGTTTTGTGGATCGGTTAGAGGGTTGAAAGCGTGTTTGTTTTGTATCGTTAGAGGGTTAAAAGTGTGTTTTGTGGGTGGGTCAGAGGGTTGAAAGCGTGTTTGTTTTGTATCGTTAGAGGGTTAAAAGTGTGTTTTGTGGGCCGGTCAGAGGGTTGAAAGCGTGTTTTTTTTGTATCGTTAGAGGGTTAAAAGCGTGTGTTTTTTTGTATCGTTAGAGGGTTGAAAGTGTGTTTTGTGGGTCGGTTAGAGGGCTGAAAGCGTGTTTGTGGGTCGATCAGAGGGTTGAAAGCGTGTTTTTTTTGTATCGTTAGAGGGTTAAAAGCGTGTTTTGTGGGTCGGTCAGAGGGTTAAAAGCGTGTTTTGTGGATCGGTTAGAGGGTTAAAAGCGTGTTTTTTTTTTGTATCGTTAGAGGGTTAAAAGTGTGTTTTGTGGGTCGGTCAGAGGGTTGAAAGCGTGTTTGTGGGTCGGTTAGAGGGTTGAAAGCGTGTTTGTGGGTCGGTCAGAGGGTTGAAAGTGTGTTTTGTGGGTCGGTCAGAGGGTTGAAAGTGTGTTTTGTGGGTCGGTCAGAGGGTTGAAAGCGTGTTTGTGGGTCGGTTAGAGGGTTAAAAGTGTGTTTTGTGGGTCGGTCAGAGGGTTGAAAGCGTGTTTTTTTTTGATCGGTTAGAGGGATAAAGCGTGTTTTGTGGGTCGGTTAGAGGGCTGAAAGCGTGTTTGTGGGTCGGTTAGAGGGTTGAAAGTGTGTTTTGTGGGTCGGTCAGAGGGTTGAAAGTGTGTTTTGTGGGTCGGTTAGAGGGTTGAAAGTGTGTTTTGTGGGTCGGTCAGAGGGTTGAAAGTGTGTTTTGTGGGTGGGTCAGAGGGTTGAAAGCGTTTTTTTTTTTGATCGGTTAGAGGGATAAAGCGTGTTTTGTGGGTCGGTTAGAGGGTTGAAAGCGTGTTTTTTTTAGATCAGTTAGAGGAGGGTTGAAAGTGTGTGGTTTTTTTGGCTTGGTTAGAGGGTTGAAAGTGTGTTTGTGGGTCGGTTAGAGGGTTGAAAGCGAGTGAGTGTTTCCTCTAGAAATGTCTGAAATCTGGATTATTTCAGTGATTAACAGGTGTTTTTAGCACCGCTTTAGAGTCATAATCAATTGTTAAACTGAGAGAAGCGATTAGAGTCAGATTGAGGAGAAGTAAAGTGAGAGGACGAGTGATTCGTTCAGACTCTAAACTGATGAATGAAAGGAATGTTGCTGCAGGTCTGCTAATCGTCTCGCTGCTCGTTCCTCTTCCTGTCTTAATGGGAAGTAACCATGCCAACATGACAGGAAGTGCTGGGAATCTCCCCGAAGATGAAGCCTCATTAGTGTTTAGTTTGACTCGCGCTGGAGAAATACGATGACTGTTTTCATCTAAATCTATGACTGAAACACAGTTTATTCTGAGCATTGTGTGCATTCACTGTAACTACTGTTAGGAAGAGGTTTGCATCAGGTACAGATTCACTGAGCTTCATATCAGCATGCATCATCAGATAATGACGGATTCACTGTTTAAGTGCATCTTAAAAGAAGAGTTCACGCAAAAAAATTGAAAATGTGTTCACCCTCAGTTCATCCAAGATCAGGATGAGCTTGTTTCTTTATCAGATTTGGAGAAATGTCTCTGCATCAGTGTCTCAGCAATGGATGCTCTGCAGTGAATGGGTGCCGTCAGAATGAGAGTCCAAACAGCTGATAAAAACATCACAATAATCCACAGCACTCCAGTCCATCAGTTAACATCTGGAGAAGACAAAAGCTCAAACAAATCCAGCATTAAGACATTTTTAATTAAAACACGAGTCTATAATTCATAATAATGCTTCCTCCAGTGAAAAAGTGCATCTGCTGTTGTCTCTCTCATCAAAATCCAGCCACATATTTGTTTAGAGATGTTTTGGCTTGTAAACGGTGCTTTATCTGCAGATTTCTCTCCTGATTCAGACCAGAACACTTTTTCACTGGAGGAAGCGTTATTATGGATTATGGACTCTATGGTATTTTAGTTAAAAACGTGTTAATGCTGGATGTGTTTCAGCTTTTGTCTTCTCCAGATGTTAACTGATGGACTGGAGTGCTGTGGATTACTTGTGGATTATTGTGATGTTTTTGGACTCTCATTCTGACGGCACCCATTCAGCCTATTGTCATTTTTGAGTGAACTGTTCCTTTAAGAAAAAGTACTGTTCATGGTTTGCATGCAAACAGTTCAGGTATGAAGTATGTAAAAGGTGTAAATAATAATAGCAATAGTTTGCAGCACACCCCCCGGCTAATCAATAATAAGATGGTAAACAACGAGTTTCCTGATCGATCAGCATTGATCAGCATTCCCAGAGGAGCAGAAGTGTGAGGTCAGGAGGAGACGGCGGTCACAGCCGGGGGTCAGAGGTCAACCCCGCCCACACAAACACTATTGTGATTATGGAAATGAGCAGAGAGTTTCTAACCAGATACAAAACAGGCAAACTGAATCATTTATCACCACAGAGACCAAACAAAGCCTGTGGATGCAGCATCATTTACCCTCGCAGCACGCATTTCTAATGTTGCAGGAGATTTCTATTTCAAATAAATTCTGTTCCCCTTGAACTTTCTATTCATCTGTGAATCCTGAAAAATAAAATGTATCACAGTTTCCTCAAAAATATTGAGCAGCACAACTGTTTTCAACATTGATGATAATCAGAAATGTTTGTTGAGCAGCAAATCAGTATATTAGAATGATTTCTGAAGATCATGTGACACTGAAGACTGCAGTAATGATGCTGAAAATACAGCTGCGCATCACAGAAATAAATTACAGTTTAACAGATGAAGAGATTTGCAACAACGGATCCGTTTTTAACAATTTTCAAAAATCGTTTTTTTTTTTTTCATTGTGGATTCCAATTAATCTCAGTCAAACTGCAGTCAGGTTATTTCGATTAGCTTAAAAAATAACTAAAAAATACAGCTAACTAACACAATAAAAACATGATGACATAATAAAAAACTGAGTTTTTCATTTTAAATGAAAATTAAAAAAAAACTTGAGTTTTTGCAAGTAAACTCTTCATGAAAACAGCTGTTTGAAATTGTAATAATATTTGACTGTTTTCATGTTAGTGTGTGTGTGTCAGATGGGTGTCTCTCATGACTTCAGCTGGAATACTGTCAGCAGTGTGTGATTTGGATCGAGGCAGACGAGGGTTTGCAGTTATACTCAACTAGAACATTCTCTCTCTCTGTGTGTGTGTGAGTGTGTGTGTGTGTGAGTGTGTGTGTGTGTGAGTGTGTGTGTGTGTGAGTGTGTGAGTGTGTGAGTGTGTGAGTGTGTGAGTGTGTGTGAGTGTGTGAGAGTGTGTGTGAGTGTGTGTGCAGGTGGAGGTGTGCTGCTGGTTGAAGCTCTGCTATACGAGGATAACAGTGTGTGTGTGTGAGAGTGTGTGAGAGTGTGTGAGAGTGTGTGAGAGTGTGAGAGTGTGTGAGAGTGTGTGAGTGTGTGTGTGTGTGTGTGTGTGTGTGTGTGTGTGTGTGTGTGTGTGTGAGTGTTTGTGCAGGTGGAGGTGTGCTGCTGGTTGAAGCTCTGCTATACGAGGATAACAGTGTGTGTGTGTGTGTGTGTGAGTGTGTGAGAGTGTGAGAGAGTGTGTGAGAGAGTGTGTGTGTGTGTGTGTGTGTGTTTCTTCGGTGGGAGAGCTTTAGTTTTCCGGCCAGCTCTGCTCTTGGAATCGTTCAGATGTTTCCTCTGAAGAGAGCAGGAATGCGGCCGGCCTGCGGAAAAGATGATGAGACCGCAGGACGCTAATGGTTTGAGCTGCAGGTTTTAATCAGGTGGATGTCGAAGCGCGGTGAGGTCAGCCAGAGGAACTGCTCGTGCTGTTACATAAGAGCAGTGTGTGTGTGTGTGTGTGTGAGAAATGATGACGGTTAGAAATGTACAGGGAGCAGGTTGATGTGGAAGGAACGTCTCGCAGGAGATCTGATCTGATCTGCGTTATTCATCCCACTTCAATTTAGAAACATAATATAATATTAAATACATTTACACTTTTAAAAAAATATTTTTTAATATATTATTATTATTATAAAATGTATTTACTTATTTATTTTAAAAATGTACGTAATAAAATGCGGTTTGAAGAAAGTCTTTAAAAATAACGATTTAATGTTAATGTTTTTTTTTTTTTTTGCAATTTAATTACATTTTAATTTAATGTCATTTTAATGTTAAAGGTTCACTTTTTTTTTACCTGATTTTTTTCTGTGTGTGAAGTGTATTTAATTAATTTAGAGTCAGATTGCTCTTCACTATAATTGTACCTTTATTTTTAACCTGAGAGCAGAATTAACCACCTGTTTCTCCCTGATCTGAGCGTCCATTGAAATTACTTTTGCAGCTGTAACCCAATGCAGTCATTTTGTTCCAGTCTAATTTCAATATCATATACAATTATAGTTTTATAATTAAAATGAGAGAGAGAGAGCGAGAGAGAGTTTCTTCAGTGTGTGTTTATGGAAAAGACAGAAGTGTCTCAGATCGAGTGTTGGAGATATTTCCCCGTCACTGACGTGGGTTAAGCCATTCAATTTTTTAAATCTAATTAATTACATGATTACTGATTAATTAATCTTAATCTTAAAATAATCACAATAATCAACAACTTTGACTGAAAAATCCCCCAAAAGATCATTTAAAGTCATTATTGTTAGATGAGAAAATATTAAATAGACATTACAAAAACGTAGCTTTAAATATCAAATATTTTGATTCAACATTGCATAAATAATCATAATAAATGGGTATTAATAATGAAAACAAATCAAATCTACCACCACTAGGTGGCAGCAATTCACTGTCTTTATGAGCGAGTCATTGAATCATTCATTCAGCGATTCATTCAAACAGCTGATTCATTCAGAAACAAAGCTTGTGACTGTTTATGAACGAGTCACTGAATCACTGACTCAACTTTTCATTTGCGAAATTGAATAAATAGACAACTAAAGCACAGAATGAACTTTTTGTTTACTGAACTGTTGTATAAATTAATATCAATAATTACAATTGTGCAGAAACTGGAGAAAAACATGGTGTGATATTGCTAACGTACTGTATATCATATGATATAAAAATAAGAGGGTGATTTATTTTTTCCACTCATATCTTGAATTTTGGGCTCATATAACTGCATTCTAATAGACTCTATCACAGTCAGTCGTCCAGTGTTATGACCATCGGTGTAAGATGACGGACAGCTCTGGACGGGGCGCTGCGTTAAATGCATGAATACATTTTTCCATAATTAATCGTAACAAATGAATGCATTAAATCAACAGCCCTAATTATTATTAAAGCTGTTCTCTTTAGGATGGTCTTGTTGGGAAGCGGATCTGCTTCCCGTCACATTATTCTCTGCAGTGTTTGGCTAAAAGCATCTGCTAAATCAATGCATGTAAATGTAATGCAAATGCTGAGAAATATCGCAGACGTGTTGCCAGGTTTGTGCTGACGTGATGCTGAAGGATCTGGGCCCAAACCCAAACGTCTGGGTCAATAGATCTATAGCGTGGAGATCGCAACGGCAAGGTCATGGGTTCAATCCCCAGCACAAACACTCATCAAATATGCATTTACGCTAATGTGATGCATGTACATGCTTTAATGATAGTTAGAAATCTGTGCAACAGTTAAGACATTTTCATATCAGAGGATGAAGTGGAAAGAGGGATTTGAGCAACCCTCACAGATTCACACATTTTAGGGAAGATAACTCAGAAATCATGTGAAAACATTTTTTGTTGTTTTTTAAAAAAGAAGTCTCTTCTGCTCATCAAGGCTGCATTTATTTGATCAAAAATACAGTTAAAATTGTCAAATATTATTATAATGTAAATCAGCTGTTTTCTATGTGAATATGTGTTAAACTGTAATGTATTTCTGTGATGCGCAGCTGTATTTTCAGCATCATTACTGCAGTCTTCAGTGTCACATGATCTTCAGAAATCATTCTAATATACTGATTTACTGCTTAACAAACATTTCTGATTATTATCAATGTTGAAAAAGAACAGCATTTATTTGAAATAGAAATCTTTTGTAACATTATAAATGTCTTTACTGACACTTTTGATCAATTTAATGCATTATTAGATTAGATTAATAAAGGTGTTAATTTCTTTTTTTTAAATTACTGAACTCTAATATACATTTTTAATTTTATATATACATTATAATAATTATTGTAGAAAATAGATTTAAATTATAACATTATAATTGTCTTTTTTCACTTTTAATCAGTTTAATATAATCCTGCATGCTTAATATAAATAGTTTAAAATACAGTTTTATTGGTAAGCACGACTGTGCAGAAGTTTTGTGTTTAATGTATCATATAGTGCACCAGTTGGCATTTTTCCAAGTAAACACATAATTTTGCATCACAAGTATTTTTGGTTTTAGTTTCTTTTATCCAGCTTCAGCTGTAACAGAATAAGATCCTGAGTTTAAATTATGTGTCCCTGCAGCACAGCAGCAGTCATAAGCAGCACAGCTGTATCTGCAGCAATAGACAACAATACACTGTATGGGTCAAAATTATACATTTCTCTTTTATGCCAAAAATCATTAGGATATTAAGTAAAGATCATGTTCCATAAAGATATTTTGTAAATTTCCTACTGTAAATATATCAAAACTTCATTTTTGATTAGTAATATACATTGCTAAGAACTTCATTTGAACAACTTTAAAGGTGATTTTCTCAATATTTAGATTTTTTTGCACCCTCAGATTCCAGATTTTCAAATAGTTGTATCTCAGACAAATATTGTCCAACAAACCATACATCAATGGAAAGCTGATTTATGCTGCTGCTCAGAAACAGAAGATTAATTGAGTTGATTTGCCGCTCGTCAGACGCTGCTCCTGCTCAAACACACGTGAACGCCGCTCTGTTTGTCTGTGTGTTTGAAGCAGACGCTTCATTCTGAAGATCGCAGAGACAGACAGTAATGAGAGGCTCGTCCTGCTGAGGCGGTCGTCAAACAGGACTGAATGGACTCAAATGAGGGGTTTAGTCCTCTGATCTGTGTTTTCGGTGTAAAATCTGATGGCAGTGATTAGGATGCATTTATGTCATGTTCTCTGTTCAAGGAAGCTGTTTATTGAAGAAAGAAATGCATGTGTTATATTTTTTACTGTTTTGTAAAATGAGAAAATGTAGTGTTACTGAATGAGCTTTTTGCTGTCAGGTCTGCATTGTGCTGTTTCTGTAAACATTCTGTATAGCAAAATTTCATAATTAATTTATTAAATAATATGTAAATATGTAAAATATAAAAATAAATAAATAAATAAAACAATTCTGTTATTTTCTGTAAACCTCCTATATAGCAAAAATGCATAATTATATTAATTATTACTTATTAATTGTAATTCTTTTAGTTGTGAGTATTAATTAGAACATCAGAAAATTATTAATGAATAAAAATATTTACATCATTATCTATAAACATTCTGCATAGCACAAAATGCATAAATCATTGTAATATTTGCAGTATAACATATATAAAATTAAATCTCTTTAATGTTATTTTATTTAAAAGATTTGAATAGCAAAACCATAAATCATTTTAATTAATTAATTATTTTAATCATGAAAGTTGTTTAAAATGTAAAAAAGAAATTAAATATTTTCTGTAAACATTCTGTACAGCATTTGTTTTTTCTATATAGCAAAAAAATCAGTTATATACCGTTTTAATTATTTTATTCATGAGTGTCATTTATAAGATTTTAAAAATAAATGTAAAATATTTTTGTTATTTTCTGTAAATGTTATAAATTCATATTTTATTAATTAATTGTTTTAAATTATTTTAATTATGAAAGTCATTTAAAATATATATTTAAAAAATTGTTTTAATATTTTCTATAAAGGGTCTGTATAACAAAAATATATAAATCATTTTAATTATTTCTAATTGTAATTACCTAAATTCGGAATTTCATTGGAAATGTAAAAAAATAAAAATAAATAAAAATATTTTGTTCTGCTATTTTCTGTAAACATGCTTTATAGCAAAAATTAATTTTATAATTACTATTTTATTTATTATTCATTTATCATTTGAAGTTTTTTAAAGTTTTTGTTGTCATTTTTAAAATATTTAAAAATAAATGAATGAATAAAAAAAAATCTTTGTTTACTTTAGAGCTGTTCAGTGCATGTTTTGTGTTTTGTAAGTGAGTTGATCTGAAGCAGCTGCAGGAGAGAGTGATGTCAGAGCTGCGCAGCTGTGTGTGTGTGTGTGTGTGTGTGTGTGTGTGTGTGTGTGTGTCTGCGATCACTATGGTTACTCGGCGTGGGAAAATCGCTCGTCTGCGGACGATTCCAGCTGAAATCTGATCTGTACAAATGTCATTCCTGAAGTGTGTAAATATGAATATATGTATTATTCATTACTGCGCTTGTGCCGGCTTCACATTCAGCTCAGGGTTTGTTCAGAAACTCACTAATGATTATATTTCTGGAATTAATTCAGCCTGAACTGGTTTATGTCCAGAACCCAGTCAAGTCAAGTTTATTTCTATTGTGCTTAATAATACAGATTGTTTCAAAGCAGCTTCACAGCAGGGCTATTTATTATAGTAAAATAAAACTGAAACTTGAAATATAAACTAGAATAGACAAAATAGACAAAAAAAAAAAAAAAAAAGCACAACAAAATTACTAAAACTTTAATTAAAAATTAAATTAAATTAAAATGAAAAGAGAAAGTATTAAAATAAAAATAATTATTCAAGATTTTAATAAAAACTAGTGTCTCTCAATGGTACTAAAATAATGTTTCACAGTGAAAAACAGTTAATTTGGTCAAATTAATCAAACTATTATTCTTTTGTGTGTGTGTGTGTGTGTGTGTGTGTGTGTGTGTGTGTAAACGTCCTGTATATCATACTTATTAATTATTTCTATTTAATATCACATTATTAATTTTGAATGCCGTTTAAACTGAGTTCTATTCTTAACTGATAGTGTCAGTCCAGATAAATGATTGATATTACTGAATTTGTGATTGGTCTTTCTGTAATGCTTCCATAGCTGCTTTCAATCTATAGACTGCATTGATGCAATCTAAAACATCAATCTGCTGCTGCTGTGCAAACACTGTTGAATTTACTGCAGCAGATGCACATCTAGTTGAACTTTAATGCATTGTCTTTGTGTTGTGTTGTGGAAGCAGTGGTCATGCTGATGTTTCTGACTCTTGGAAATGAGCCTGAAAGTCTTGGCAGCAGCTCAGTCTGTGGAAAAGAGACGCTGATGTTCCTATGATCGCCTGTTAAATGCTGTTAGTGTTAGTTAGTGTTGACCAGCTGTTCATTTACTCTCCCCCAGGCCATACGAGATGTAGGTGAATTTTCTTCATCTTCATGTGATTCATAAAATGCACTTTGCGGATCAAAAAAGAGAATAAACAGGTAACACAAAATGAATCCCTGTAGTTCCTGATGATATATTGAGGTCTTATGAAGCAAAATGATCAGTCTGTGCAAGAAACTGAACAACATTATGACCTGTAATCCAGAGTCTCAGACAAATGGGGAAATATGATTCTTCTCTGCAAACTGGTTCTTTTGGACCGTTTGATTCAATGAACTGATTCAATTCACAAGTTTGTTTATGTAATCTTGCAATAACGTAATGTATACACTTATATTATTAGAGCAAACAATGATGTGAAATGTGATGTTTCCCATGTTTAAAGCATATAAAGTGAAAAAAAAACTAGTTTACATAAACTATGAGAAACCATAAAAATGTTCATTCATCCCTTCATTCAAGTGTTCGGTTCACTCATGCACATATCATGCACACACTCATGCGGCTCATCGCTCTTCGGTCGAGTCGAAATGTTTCCTCAGTTCAGTGACTGTTGTTTACGTTTTTAATAACAATGAATGCAATATATTTTCTTACTCTTTGTGTTTTTATATCAATATGGTACAAGATTACCCTATTTAAATCAATGTGATAAACATGTTAGGTCAAAAGTAATCAAAAAGTAGCCTGATTATATTACCTAAAATGTGTAATGTAATGGATTACGTTACTAACTACAGTTTTTTTTCATGTAATTTGCAATCAGTAACTGACTACCATTTGTAAGTAATCTACCCAGCACTGGTTATTGTTATAGTCTTCATTCTTGATGTGAACGTTAATATAGTTATAATAATTTTTGATTTTGGTGTGAATGTTAATACAGTTATCGTAATAGTTACCATTATAGTTTTTGGTGTAAATGCTAATATATTGTTGTAGTTATCGCAATAGCTGTTGTTCTTGGCGTGAACGCAACATGATCTTTATAGTTTTCATTATTGGTGTGAATGCTAATATAGTTATCGCAATAGTTATTTTTCTTGGTGCGTAATATAATGATCATTATAGTTTTCGTTCTTGGTGTGAACACTAATATAGTTGTTATCATAGTTATCGTTCATGGTGTGAACGTTAATAGTTATCGCAAAAGTTATTTTTCTTGGTGTGAATGCTAATATAATGATAGTTATAGTTTTCGTTCTTGGTGTGAATTATAGTTATAATTCCTGGTGTGAACGCTAATATTGTTATCGTTATAGTTCTAGTTCCTGGTGTGAATGCTAATATAGTTATTGCAATAGTTATCATTCCTGGTGTGAATGCTAATATAGTTATCGTTCCTGGTGTGAGTCCTAATATAGTTATTGTTATAGTTATCGTTCCTGGTGTGAATGCTAATATAGTTATCGTTCCTGGTGTGAATGCTAATATAGTTATTGCAATAGTTATCGTTCCTGGTGTGAATGCTAATATAGTTATTGTTATAGTTATAGTTCCTGGTGTGAATGCTAATATAGTTATTGCAATAGTTATCGTTCCTGGTGTGAATGCTAATATAGTTATTGCAATAGTTATCGTTCCTGGTGTGAATGCTAATATAGTTATTGTTATAGTTCCTGGGGTGAGTGTTAATATAGTTATTGCAATAGTTATCGTTCCTGGTGTGAGTCCTAATATAGTTATTGCAATAGTTATCGTTCCTGGTGTGAGTCCTAATATAGTTATTGTTATAGTTATCGTTCCTGGTGTGAATGCTAATATAGTTATTGTTATAGTTATAGTTCCTGGTGTGAATGCTAATATAGTTATCGTTCCTGGTGTGAGTCCTAATATAGTTATTGTTATAGTTATCGTTCCTGGTGTGAATGCTAATATAGTTATTGCAATAGTTATCGTTCCTGGTGTGAATGCTAATATAGTTATTGCAATAGTTATCGTTCCTGGTGTGAATGCTAATATAGTTATTGCAATAGTTATCGTTCCTGGTGTGAATGCTAATATAGTTATTGCAATAGTTATCGTTCCTGGTGTGAATGCTAATATAGTTATTGCAATAGTTATCGTTCCTGGTGTGAATGCTAATATAGTTATTGCAATAGTTATCGTTCCTGGTGTGAATGCTAATATAGTTATTGCAATAGTTATCGTTCCTGGTGTGAATGCTAATATAGTTATTGTTATAGTTATAGTTCCTGGTGTGAATGCTAATATAGTTATTGCAATAGTTATCGTTCCTGGTGTGAATGCTAATATAGTTATTGCAATAGTTATCGTTCCTGGTGTGAATGCTAATATAGTTATTGTTATAGTTATCGTTCCTGGTGTGAGTCCTAATATAGTTATTGTTATAGTTATCGTTCCTGGTGTGAATGCTAATATAGTTATTGCAATAGTTATCGTTCCTGGTGTGAATGCTAATATAGTTATTGTTATAGTTATAGTTCCTGGTGTGAATGCTAATATAGTTATTGCAATAGTTATCGTTCCTGGTGTGAATGCTAATATAGTTATTGCAATAGTTATCGTTCCTGGTGTGAATGCTAATATAGTTATTGTTATAGTTATCGTTCCTGGTGTGAGTCCTAATATAGTTATTGTTATAGTTATCGTTCCTGGTGTGAATGCTGATATAGTTATTGCAATAGTTATCGTTCCTGGTGTGAATGCTAATATAGTTATTGCAATAGTTATCATTCCTGGTGTGAATGCTAATATAGTTATTGCAATAGTTATCGTTCCTGGTGTGAATGCTAATATAGTTATTGCAATAGTTATCGTTCCTGGTGTGAATGCTAATATAGTTATTGCAATAGTTATCGTTCCTGGTGTGAATGCTAATATAGTTATTGTTATAGTTATCGTTCCTGGTGTGAACACTAATATAGTTATTGCAATAGTTATAGTTCCTGGTGTGAATGCTAATATAGTTATCGTTCCTGGTGTGAATGCTAATATAGTTATTGTTATCGTTATCATTCCTGGTGTGAATGCTAATATAGTTATTGTTATAGTTATTGTTCCTGGTGTGAATGCTAATATAGTTATCGTTCCTGGTGTGAATGCTAATATAGTTATTGCAGTAGTTATCGTTCCTGGTGTGAATGCTAATATAGTTATTGCAATAGTTATCGTTCCTGGTGTGAATGCTAATATAGTTATTGCAATAGTTATCGTTCCTGGTGTGAATGCTAATATAGTTATTGTTATAGTTATCGTTCCTGGTGTGAACACTAATATAGTTATTGCAATAGTTATAGTTCCTGGTGTGAATGCTAATATAGTTATCGTTCCTGGTGTGAATGCTAATATAGTTATTGTTATCGTTATCATTCCTGGTGTGAATGCTAATATAGTTATTGTTATAGTTATTGTTCCTGGTGTGAATGCTAATATAGTTATCGTTCCTGGTGTGAATGCTAATATAGTTATTGCAGTAGTTATCGTTCCTGGTGTGAATGCTAATATAGTTATCGTTCCTGGTGTGAATGCTAATATAGTTATTGCAGTAGTTATAGTTCCTGGTGTGAATGCTAATATAGTTATTGTTATAGTTATCATTCCTGGTGTGAATGCTAATATAGTTATTGTCATAGTTATCATTCCTGGTGTGAATGCTAGTATAGTTATTGTTATAGTTCCTGGTGTGAATGCTAATATAGTTATTGTTATAGTTATAGTTATCATTCCTGGTGTGAATGCTAATATAGTTATTGTTGTAGTTATAGTTCCTGGTGTGAATGCTAATACAGTTATCATAATAGATATTGTTATATTTTTTGTTTTTGGTGTAAATGCTAATATATTGTTATAATTATCGTAATAGTTATTGTTAACGCTAATATATTTATCACAGTAGATATAGTTCTTGGTGTGAACCTTAAAGCTTTAATACTCGTTCTAATTATATGAGAATAATGATAAATGATAACGACACACGGGAACGATATCATTAAAATCACTTTTTTCCCCAACTGATGAACGATAAAAGCATTGACAGCCAATCAGAATCCGTCCTGCTTTAAACAGCTACAGCATTTAAAGTGACGGACGTAAAAACTGCAGTGCATGCTTATAATAAACAAACAAATCATGTGTTGGTGTGAACGCCAGTACAGTTATCATTCTTGATGTGAACGGGCCTACTAGTTGTTGTAGTGACTAGCTGTAGTGCAAACTATTGTACTGTTGCTAAGGAACCTACTGCATTAGTATAGAATGTGTGCGTTTATCTGCGTTTTGCAGTGGCTCAGAATCAGAGTCGTGTTGGTTGGTGCTGATGATGAAAACACACTGATCCGCTATCCGCTATAATAACTGCAGTTGCTAGGCAACAGGAGTAAGCTGATGCGGTGGTGATGCTCCTGCCAGCTTCATCTTCTCCAGATCAAGAGCTCTCGTCTTCACTCACAGACAGTGTTGACACTCGTCGAACAGTTTGAGCATCAACAAACGCTGCACTGTAATCCAGCTGATGTGCAGTAGATGCATGAGACTGCATTCATCTGCTCAGCTCTGATCTGATTCGCTGGTTTTCTGCTTGTTTGAGGAGTAAGGCATGTTTCCGGCGTATCAGGATGATGTGTTGTGCTTCTGAGGATGAACTGGATCTAGACTAGTTACTGGATCTCAGTGTTTTCCATGCTAGTGGCATCAGATGAGATTGGTTTGAGTCTCAGCTAGATATTTGATTTGTGTCTGCACTCATTTCTTCACAAAATATTCATGCGTTTTCTCTTTCTTTTTTCGTGGTTTCTGTGCAGCCTTGATTTTGTAACAGTGCATGTTGGAATCACTCAGTTTTTGGAGGTTCTTTAGTCTGTTGTAGACTGCGAGAGCTGATCGCTGTCTGTGGCTTTTCTAAATTAAGACAAATGAAGTCGAGTTGAATTACACTACAGCTCTAGAGCTCATGTGCACTAGGCTGCAGCTGAATGCAATTTGGAGTGTCATAGTAAATTTAATTAATTTATTAGTTAGTTTCTCAACCGTATTTATTTATAAATGTATATCTGTTTTTGTTTATTTATTTATTTTAGTGTTGTCAAAATTAGTGCGCTAAAACACAGGCGATTATTATTATTTTTTTTTTCAGCTTAACGCGTTCAAAATATTTAACGCAATTAAAGCAGGGGTGGAGCTGCTGCCTCCGTCTCCCTTTTTCTTGACAATAAGTGCATTTATTCAGTCGCAGAACGTCTTTTCGACCACGTCAAACTGGAGACGTTTCAGACGCGCGCTCCACTTCACTTCAGCATCAGGCGCGAGTCAAACAAAACAGTACTGAGTTCACAGCACAATTGCATGCACAAATGTGCCAGCGTACGCTTTAGCCTGTATCATTTCATATCAAAGCACTAAGTGCATGCACTATCATGGTCAGTTAATTCATGAAGTTACCAAAAAGGCGATTAAAGCTGCCTTAAAACTGTGCATGCATGTAATATATGAGTCACATTTAAGAACATGTCTCTGAAATGGTTTTCAAAACTGTCCTGGAGCAGCCTAGCACTGTCTCCCTCATCTAACACACCCGATTCAGCTCATCAGCTCATTAATAGAGACTGAAACGGGTCAGAAAAGGTAAAGAGAGTTGAGAGAAAATATGATGCGTGTCAGATCTGCGTCACGTTCAGCAGCGACAGCTCTTAAAGTAATAGCAGCCAAAACAACCTAATGACCAGCTGCTGTGACGTCTGTTCATCAAGAACAAAAGAAAAAAGAGGAAGTCAGTAACTTTTATAGCTTTAAGGATTCATCTATATTTCATTTAGAATTTAGTGTTTGATAACTTTTATTCAGTTTCTGTATATTTCCAACTTGCTGAAGGGCACAGGTAAATATGACATTTATTATAATGGGTTTATGTGAAGATTATTTTAAGTTCGCTTAAATTAGAAGTTTTTTTTTTTTAAGTCAAATAAATGTTAAAATTGATAGCTCTCAATTATACTCTAATGTTGAATGGCTATAGTCAGTGGTTAAATATTAGGTGGAAAAACAATTTTATAGAGGCATCAGTAGTATTGGTATGAGTTCAGTCATAAAAAAGATGCTTTTTGTTTTTATGTTGTTTGCACATTTAATTTGAAGATTTAATGTGAAATTATTGCAATATCTTTAGCAGTTTATTTATCCACAGAATTCATCTGTATTTTTTAAATCTTCATGTACTTGTTGTTTATTTTTTATTATTTATCTGTGTATCTTTTTATCTATCTATCTATCATGTTTGTTCACACACACACACACACACACACACACACACACACACACACACACACACACACACACACACACACACACACACACACACACACACACACACACACACACACACACACACGAAGACTGATAGATCTGATCTGAAGCAGTGCAGCACTTCACACATGTATTTACACATTTTATGCTATTAAATCGCCATGCTGTATTAAAAAATGGCCATTTACCTGAATTTAAATAGAAGTTGATGAGAGATGTTAAATAGGATGCAGATTTTTTTATTTGAATGTAGACTTATATTTTGTTGAACTTCAAGTGATTTTTTTTTAAGTTACAGTGATGTAATATGTGACTCTAAACTGATCTCCAGCCTCGCGAGGGAACGTTTGGGTCGTTTGACAGTAATGAGCAGAAAACTGTAATCAAGCAGCACTGAGCATCTCACACACACACACACACACACACACACACACACACACACACACACACACACACACACACACACACACACACACACACACACGTAATTACAGCTGTTGTGGCTTTGGCATGAGTTACTTCTGATTCAGTCTTTAAGGGTTTAAACACAGTTCTTTATATCAGCACAGGCGGTATATCAGCTTCTGCTGCTCGTTCTGTAACGTCAGCTGTGTTTATGATCTGTGCTGCATCACGTTCACTGTCTATGTTCTGCATTACACTGAAATCACACACCGAGCTGAAGAAGTGTCCAATAAACCACAGAAATCACACAAACATTCAAAGAGCTTCTGCTGTTGCATATTTTTCAGTTTTACTAGTTTAGCAGTAAAAATTCGAACAAATAATTTCCACCAAAAACTAAAAACATTTAATATACAAAAAAATGTATTATTTACTGTTGTTGTTGTTATATAATTTCCAGCAAAAACATTTATATACAGCATATTTATTTATTTATTATTTTAATGTACTGTAATTGTCATTATTGTTACGTGTGTGTAATGTGATTTATGTGTTTGATGTTATTATTATTGCTGCTGCATGTGTAATGACGTTTGTGGGACATGTATGTGCAGATTTTCAGTGTAGTTGCAGTATTCCTGTAGTGTTTCTCCCGTGTTGACAGAAGCAGGCGGTGTGTTCTCTGTCTTTAGCTTTAGAGGTGTTGCTCCGTTCAGGAGAGTGAATCGTTCAGCGCTGGAATCGTTTGCTGTCACAGAAGCAGTAAAAGGCGTTATGCTGAAATCAATAACAGACAGAACCTTGTCCTTTAGAATCTGTATCTGTCAGTCCATAAAGACTCGAGGGATTGGACAGGTGGCCCTCGATTTGATCGTTTCATAAACACATTTTATTCCACTGACCTGTGTTCGCATGATTTCAGTGCTAGTCTGTTCGGACTGCATTAGTTCTGCAGATGAATGTAGTGTTTAAAACCTCGCTTTAACACAATCATGGGTTTCAATAGCTGTGTATTGATTGATTAGACGGTGATCAGATATCTGATCAGAGCTAGTGTTGGTCTGCGGTGGGACTGAAGCTGGTCTCCGGTGTCTCTGGAGTCTCCGGTTCTTCAGGACGGAGGAGCAGAAGGTCCTGCTGAACGAATCTGGATCCATCTGTTCCTCCAATCTGGAGCGTCCAGCGCTGGCTCCGTCCCGTCACACCATCTGGAGCCACAGACCCTCAGAGACACCAAACCTGACGAGACACGAGTGTGTGTGTGTGTGTGTGTGTGTGTGTGTGTGTTTTGAGAGAGTGCGCACGTGTGTGTGTGTGTGTGCTTTGAGTGAGTGAGTGTGTGTGTGTGTGTGTGTGTGTGTGTGTGTTTTGAGTGAGTGAGTGAGTGTGTGTGTGTGTGTTTTGAGTGAGTGCGCACGTGAGTGTGTGTGTGTGTGTGTGTGTGTGTGTGTGTGTGTGTTTTGAGCAAGTGTGTGTGTTTTGAGCAAGTGTGTGTGTGTGTGTGTGTGTGTGTGTTTTGATCAACTGTGTGTGTGTGTGTGTGTGTGTGTGTGTGTGTGTTTTGAGCAAGTGTGTGTGTGTGTGTGTTTTGAGTGAGTGTGTGTGTGTGTGTGTGTTTTGAGCAAGTGTGTGTGTGTGTGTGTTTTGAGTGAGTGTGTGTGTGTGTGTGTGTGTGTGTGTGTGTGTCCAGAAGGCATGTGAAATGACTCATTAATGTCTATTTTATTTCTCCTGAGATGTTTGAGTCACGGCTGATACTTCTGAGATCAGATCAGATCCTCAAACACATCCCTGTAAACCTCCAGTGTTTCAGCTCCTTTACACATCCAGCGTCTCTTCATTCACTTTCCACTTCATACAAAACCTCATTTCAGTATAAATTCAGAATTTTGATTATTGAATTCAAAATTCAATGATCATTCTTGAAATCACACATTCAGTATTGTTCAAACATTTGAGGTCGATTTTTGAAAGAAGTCTCTTCTGCTCATCAAGGCTGCATTTATTTGATCAGAAATACAGTAAAAATAGTGAAGTATTATTGTAATTTCAAACAGCTGTTTTCTATGTGATCTGTGTTAAAGTGTAATTTATTTCTGTGATGCGCAGCTGTATTTTCAGCATCATTACTCCAGTCTTCAGTGTCACATGATCTTCAGAAATCATTCTAATATGCTGATTTGCTGCTCAAGAAACATTTAAATGTTGAAAACAGTTATTTTTTAATAACTTTTGTGGAAACCGTGATGCATTTTATTTTTCAGGATGAAATTATGCAGTAATTTCCATTTTTATGAGTAGATTCTGTGTTTTCTGCATCGCTGCAATCATAGCAGGATCACTATTATTCTCTGTGTGCGTGTCTCTATCAGGTCCTTTCGTTCTCTCTGTGCGAGTGTCTCTATCAGGTCCTTGTCGTGTGTGTTAATCAGAGCTCAGCTGATTGTGAAAAGCCTCGAGAGCCAATCAGACTCTCCATCAGAAAACAGTCTGTGTTTCTCATTCAGCTCCAGCACTAATGCAGTCAAACAAGCACTAATTAACCTCTGCAGGAGTGAGAGTTTATGAATACTAATGCTCATCTGAACAGAACTCCAGCGGCTCTTCATGCGTCGTTATATTTCATCAGCGGTGTAGTTGCTGTGGTTAGTGGAGGATGAACTAATGATCACTAAGATTTTCTGAACTAAAGGGCTTTCATGCAAATGATTGACGAGTGATCAACACTCAGCATATGATACATCACGTGCTGCATTTATTCTTTCACACCTCAGGTGTGTGTCGCCACATTCTGGCGACAGCATCACGATGATCTTGTCTTCGGAAAAGATTCGGAATATATATATATATATATAAAATACATTTTATATTAATAATAATATTAATAATAATAAATGTAAATTATGTAATATTTACATTGGCTGGTGAAAAATAATATTTTAATAATACAGTAATGTGAGGTTTGATGCACATACGGTACAGTATAAAACAGATCATCCTAGGCATTTGATGCAGGAACTATCTGCTTTCGTACGTGAGCGTTATCATCACATTAGTCACAGACGCTCATGTCGAGCAGCGGGAGTCAATTATAGCAGTGACTTCTTTCAGATCCGTCTCACGCTGCTCAAATCCCATCGGTGCAATCATCTGACCTCATTCACGTCCTCAAAATCAACTGCCTTATTAATCACATAATGAAGCTGTGTGTGTGAGAGAGAAAATATGATCATTTATGAGCAGGAAAAAGTTCAGATCCTCTGAAAGTGAATGATATGATCCATACAGAGACGTCATGAAAATCAGCTGATTTCAGGATTTTGTTGGGTTCACAGCTCTAGAAATCAGTAATAAGTGCAGCTGCTGTGTTTATCCACTGGTTTGGTCAGCAGTGATTCAGATGAGTTTAAAGCAGTCGGTCATGTCTGAACACGTGTGACACTGTGCTTTACCTGCTTTAGCACTGAGAGTGTCGTTTACTGCGTCTGAATCCTGGACAAGACGCCACACGTCTGAGGAGCCGTACATGAACAAAGGACAGAAAGTGTTTGCAGTCTGACTGTAGAGATCAGCAAATGCTGCAGCAGATTTAATTACAGGCAGTGTTGGGAAGGGTACTTTGAAAATGTAATCGGTCACAGATGAAAAAATCTAAAATGTAATAAGTAGTGTAACTATTTCTATTACTTAAAGTAATGTAACTGATTACATTTGAGCGCTTCTCTAAATTTCTTACTATTAATCTTTTTTTTAAACATGTAAAGCAGGCAGGGTTAACCTTACAGCGGTATTTAACACTGATTACTGTCACATCACTTGGATTAAGATTATAATAATTAAAATTTTAAAGCACAGCCACCACAAAATTAGACTTGCTTTGAGATCATTCCGAGGTTAAATTCAGATTTAAAATCAAAACAAGGTATAGTTTAATAGTTATGATACTGTTTTTGAAATCAAATCTTTGCATATAGCTATGACAGGAAAAACTGGCATCTAACTGCTTGGAAGAAAAAAAGGTTACACTTTATATTAGGTGGCCTTAACTACTATGTACTTACATCAAAAAATTTGTACAATGTACTTATTGTATTCATATTGTATTGCAAAAAAAATACTGCTATTGAGGGGGATACGGGTAAGGTTAGGGACAGGTTTGGTGGTGTGGGTCGGTTTAAGGGTGGGTTAAGGTATAAGGGATGGGTCAACAGTGTAATTCTAAATGTAATTACACAAATTAATTAGATATGTAATTACATATTGGTATTTTTAAAAATATAAGTACAATGTAAAAGCATGTATGTACACAATAAGTGCATTGTATCAAATGATTAATTTAAATGTAAGTACATAGTAGTTAAGGCCACCTAATATAAAGTGGGACCGAAAAAAAACAGTTCATCTTAAAAAATGGAGCATATACATAACACCAAATAAGAAATAAGAGTTATTAAATAAGCGTGTGTCCTACTCTTTGTCCTAAACACTGGCGTCAATGAAATGAGGGAAAGAAATAAATCAAATATGTATGTGTGTGAAAATACTTTGTAATCACTAACGTTTTCATAAGTAACTAATTTAATTCAATTTTTTCTCAGTAACTGTAAAATATTAGTTACATTTATTTGTAATTAAATGATGTAATTCCGTTACATGTAACTAGTTTCTTCCCAACACAGAAACTGAACACGCTATCATGTATTTATTGTCTTTTGTGTGTTGTTCTCAAAGCTAAAGCAGGTCTGTGGTGCTTCTTGTCCGACATGATAAATGAGAAGTTAAAGACAGAGGAATATAGCCAGCAGAAGATGTGTGTGAATGTGCTGAATGAAGCAGCAGGTTGATGAGGAGTCAAACCTGAAGATACAGCGTTTCTTATTGCTCTGAACTGACTAAACATGTGCTTTTATTTATTGACTTTTTATTTAATCGTTTTAATTTGCACCAATATAACAATGCACAGCCAATAAACTGTAATACTGACATGGAGATCTTTACTGAAAAAGGAAAACTACTTGACATCTTAAACAGTTGATAAGTTTGTTACTATAAACCTCCTGTAATTTGAAGTGGATCAGATCATCACACGCTGAGATACGAGTCTCCATGTGTTCACACCGTCTGGCGGCCATATTGAAAACCATCTAAAAACTTTCACCAAAAGAGGAGCCCCTTAAATGTGCATTTTTTAGACGTTTAAGCTTTTATTTTCGGTAAGTTTCACTACTTATTGTAAAATTAAGAGATTAATGTTCAGACTTTTGCATATTATAACCTGGAACTTGGATGTGGGAAATAATGACATTCGATCCAAAAGATAGTTTTAGCGACACAGCGCAGATGCTACAGAACACAGTTAGCTGACTAGCTGTATGAGATCGTGTGCTACGCTAACATATTACTTCACAGGCATTACTGGCTTGTACTTTT
The DNA here is from genome assembly GCA_036784905.1 of Acrossocheilus fasciatus. Classification (NCBI taxonomy): domain Eukaryota; kingdom Metazoa; phylum Chordata; class Actinopteri; order Cypriniformes; family Cyprinidae; genus Acrossocheilus; species Acrossocheilus fasciatus. The sequence goes on along the minus strand of CM071946.1, from coordinate 36,973,196 downwards.
ACATCCATAATATTATAAATCTACAGTTTATTGCTGGTCTGTGGTTTTACAGTGCTGTAATTTTTAAAGATTTCATATTACATTATGAGCTGAAAGGGTGCACGACTATGAAAATCACACAGCTTCAGTCTGACATCAATAAGAAAAAGTATAATTTCATAGATATTGTTAATAATAGTTGCTCATATTAAAATATGTTTGAACTTAATACATGACCTAGATTATTTATTTAGCACAAATCCTGCCACTTTAATAAATATTACATGAAATCTATTAAAAATTGTTGATGTTCCAATTAAGCTCTGTGTGCTCTCTTTAAGCTCTTCTACACTGAACGTCTGTGTAATTACTTCATAAACACTTTAATTATTAATTGATGGTTGTCACTTTAAGCTAATCGATTTTCTATGGATTCTGTCGACTCAAATCTGCAGACTGGCTCTGATCTCTGGCTTCTCCAGACGGTAAATCTGAGGAGAACCATGTAGTGTTCTCCAGCCGTAAGAGACTATAGATAAGTTGACATCCATTAAGAGGTTCATAATGAGGCTGGTTTCTGTGTTCATTCCCATGAATTACACGTTTTATTGGTTTGTTTTATTTGATTTTTGAATGTGTTATTTAGCTGAACGTGGACTAGTCTAGATGTTCATATGTGCTTAGATGACACTTCATTATGAATATATAACTGATCGACTTGAAAGCCTTGTTGCTTGATTTTAGTGTTCTGTTTTTTTGTGACTTTTTACCTTCAAAAAATATATATATTTTTACAATTATTATTTAAAAAATGTCTTTTAAAATAAACAAGAATTTTAATAAAACATGATTTGAGCTTAAAGGGAACACAAAAATGTACCCATTAAGCACAGCCAGACTTTTTTACTTTTAATGAAGTATATCTTAATTGAAATGCTTTTGTCATTTCAAACAAAATTAAATATTTTTGTGTGAGAGATTAATATTTTATTTTAACGTAACGTTTTGAACTGAAACCAATATCTTGTGCACTAAAAATGTCTCAGTGTAGATTTTGGTGAGCTTAATAGGTACATTTACCCTATATCTCACAATTCTCTGTTTATATCTCACAATTCTGTGTTTATATCTCGCAATTCTGTTTATATCTCGCAATTCTGTTTATATCTCACAATTCTCTGTTTATATCTCACAATTCTGTGTTTATATCTCGCAATTCTGTTTATATCTCGCAATTCTGTTTATATCTCGCAATTCTGTTTATATCTCGCAATTCTGTTTATATCTCACAATTCTGTGTTTATATCTCGCAATTCTGTTTATATCTCGCAATTCTGTTTATATCTCGCAATTCTGTTTATATCTCACAATTCTGTGTTTGTATCTCACAATTTAGTTTATACCTCATAATTCTGTTTATATCTCACAATTCTGTTTATATCTCGTAATTCTGTTTATACCTCACAGTTCTGTTTATATCTCACAATTATGTGTTTGTATCTCGCAATTCAGTTTATACCTCGTAATTCTGTTTATATTTCACAATTCTGTTTATATCTCACAGTTCTGTTTATATCTCACAATTCTGTGTTTGTATCTCGCAATTCAGTTTATACCTCGTAATTCTGTTTATATTTCACAATTCTGTTTATATCTCACAATTGTGTTTGTAACTCACAATTCTGTTTATATCTCGTAATTCTGTGTATACCTCGTAATTCTGTTTATATCTCACAATTCTGTTTATATCTCACAATTCTGTGTTTGTATCTCGCAATTCAGTTTATACCTCGTAATTCTGTTTATATCTCACAGTTCTGTTTATATCTCACAATTCTGTGTTTGTATCTCGCAATTCAGTTTATACCTCGTAATTCTGTTTATATCTCACAGTTCTGTTTATATCTCACAATTCTGTGTTTGTATCTCGCAATTCAGTTTATACCTCGTAATTCTGTTTATATCTCACAGTTCTGTTTATATCTCACAATTCTGTGTTTGTATCTCGCAATTCAGTTTATACCTCGTAATTCTGTTTATATTTCACAATTCTGTTTATATCTCACAATTATGTGTTTGTAACTCACAATTCTGTTTATATCTCGTAATTCTGTGTATACCTCGTAATTCTGTTTATATCTCACAATTCTGTTTATATCTCACAATTTTGTGTTTGTATCTCGCAATTCTGTTTATATCTCACAATTCTGTTTATATCTCACAATTTTGTGTTTGTATCTCACAGTTCTGTTTATATCTCGTAATTCTGTGTATACCTCGTAATTCTGTTTATATCTCACAATTTTGTGTTTGTATCTCGCAATTCTGTTTATACCTCGTAATTCTGTTTATATCTCACAGTTCTGTTTATATCTCACAATTTTGTGTTTGTATCTCGCAATTCTGTTTATACCTCGTAATTCTGTTTATATCTCACAATTCTGTTTATATCTCATAATTCTGTTTATATCTCACAGTTCTGTTTGTATCTCACAATTCAGTTTATACCTCATAATTCTGTTTATATCTTGTAATTCTGTTTATATCTCACAGTTCTGTTTATATCTCACAATTTTGTGTTTGTATCTCACAATTCTGTTTATATCTCTCAATTCTGTTTATATCTCACAATTCTGTTTATATCTCACAATTTTGTGTTTGTATCTCGCAATTCTGTTTATATCTCACAATTCTGTTTATATCTCACAATTCTGTTTATATCTCACAATTCTGTTTATATCTCACAATTTTGTGTTTATATCTCACGATTCAGTTTATACCTTGTAATTCTGTTTATATCTCACAATTCTGTGTTTGTATCTCGTAATTGTTTATACCTCACAATTCTGTTTATATCTCATAATTCTGTTTATATCTCGTAATTCTGTTTATATCTCGTAATTCTGTTTATATCTCACAATTCTGTTTATATCTCATAATTCTGTTTATATCTCGCAATTCTGTTTGTATCTCACAATTCAGTTTATACCTCGTATCTCACAATTCAGTTTATACCTTGTAATTCTGTTTATATCTCACAATTCTGTTTATATCTCGTAATTCTGTTTATATCTCACAGTTCTGTTTATATCTCACAATTTTGTGTTTGTATCTCACAATTCTGTTTATATCTCACAATTCTGTTTATATCTCACAATTCTGTTTATACCTCGTAATTCTGTTTATATCTCACAATTCTGTTTATATCTCACAATTTTGTGTTTGTATCTCGCAATTCTGTTTATATCTCACAATTCCGTTTATACCTTGTAATTCTGTTTATATCTCACAATTCTGTTTATACCTCGTAATTCTGTTTATATCTCACAATTTTGTGTTTGTATCTCACAATTCAGTTTATACCTCGTAATTCTGTTTATATCTCACAATTCTGTTTATATCTCACAATTTTGTGTTTGTATCTCGCAATTCTGTTTATATCTCACAATTCAGTTTATACCTCGTAATTCTGTTTATATCTCACAATTTTGTGTTTGTATCTCGCAATTCTGTTTATATCTCACAATTCTGTGTTTGCATCTCGTAATTCTGTTTATATCTCACAATTCTGTTCATATCTCATAATTCTGTTTATATCTCACAATTCTGTTTATATCTCATAATTCTGTTTATATCTCACAATTCTGTTTGTATCTCGTAATTCTGTTTATATCTCACAATTCTGTTCATATCTTGTAATTCTGTTTGTATCTCACAATTCAGTTTATACCTCGTAATTCTGTTTATATCTCACAATTCTGTTTATATCTCACAATTTTGTGTTTGTATCTCGCAATTCTGTTTATATCTCACAATTCAGTTTATACCTCGTAATTCTGTTTATATCTCACAATTCTGTTTATATCTCACAATTCTGTTTATATCTCACAATTTTGTGTTTGTATCTCGCAATTCTGTTTATATCTCGCAATTCTGTTTATATCTCACAATTCTGTTTATACCTCGTAATTCTGTTCATATCTCACAATTCTGTTCATATCTAACAATTCTGTTCATATCTCGTAATTCTGTTTATATCTCGCAATTCTGTTTATATCTCACAATTCTGTTTATATCTCACAATTCTGTTTATATCTCACAATTTTGTGTTTGTATCTCGCAATTCTGTTTATATCTCACAATTCAGTTTATACCTCGTAATTCTGTTTATATCTCACAATTTTGTGTTTGTATCTCGCAATTCTGTTTATATCTCACAATTCTGTGTTTGCATCTCGTAATTCTGTTTATATCTCACAATTCTGTTCATATCTCATAATTCTGTTTATATCTCACAATTCTGTTTATATCTCATAATTCTGTTTATATCTCATAATTCTGTTTATATCTCACAATTCTGTTTGTATCTCGTAATTCTGTTTATATCTCACAATTCTGTTCATATCTTGTAATTCTGTTTATATCTCACAATTCTGTGTTTGTATCTCGCAATTCAGTTTATACCTCATAATTCTGTTTATATCTCACAATTCTGTTTATATCTCACAATTTTGTGTTTTTATCTCGCAATTCTGTTTGTATCTCACAATTCAGTTTATACCTCGTAATTCTGTTTATATCTCACAATTCTGTTTATATCTCACAATTTTGTGTTTGTATCTCGCAATTCTGTTTATATCTCACAATTCAGTTTATACCTCGTAATTCTGTTTATATCTCACAATTCTGTTTATATCTCACAATTCTGTTTATATCTCACAATTTTGTGTTTGTATCTCGCAATTCTGTTTATATCTCACAATTCTGTTTATATCTCACAATTCTGTTTATACCTCGTAATTCTGTTCATATCTCACAATTCTGTTCATATCTAACAATTCTGTTCATATCTCGTAATTCTGTTTATATCTCGCAATTCTGTTTATATCTCACAATTCTGTTTATACCTCGTAATTCTGTTCATATCTCACAATTCTGTTCATATCTAACAATTCTGTTCATATCTCGTAATTCTGTTTATATCTCACAATTCTGTTTATATCTCACAATTTTGTGTTTGTATCTCGCAATTCAGTTTATACCTCGTAATTCTGTTTATATTTCACAATTCTGTTTATACCTCTTAATTCTGCTTATATCTCACAATTCTGTGTTTGTATTTCACAATTCAGTTTATACCTCGTAATTCTGTGTATATCTCACAATTCTGTGTTTGTATCTCGTAATTCTTTTTATATCTCACAATTCTGTGTTTGTATCTCACAATTCAGTTTATACCTCGTAATTCTGTGTATATCTCACAATTCTGTGTTTGTATCTCGTAATTCTTTTCATATCTCACAATTCTGTTTATATCTCGCAATTGTTTATCTCTCGCAATTCTGGTTATCTCGCAATTCTGTGTTTATAGCTCACAATTCTGTTTAAATCTTGCAATTCTGTTTATACCTCGTAATTCTGTGTTTGTATCTTGCAATTCAGTTTATACCTCGTAATTCTGTTTATATCTCACAATTCTGTTTATTTCACAATTCTGCGTTTGTATCTTGCAATTCAGTTTCTACCTCGTAATTCTGTGTATATCTCTCAATTCTGTTTGTATCTCATAATTCTGTTTATATCTCACAATTCTGTTTATATCTCGCAATTCTTTGTTTATATCTCAAAATTCCAGAGTTTATATCTTGCAATTCTGAAGTCTGAATTGTGAGATATTTTTTATCCAGTGGTGATATAGTCTTATATAGTCGCCTGTCCTGATTGCAGTGTGCTTTGCACTGCTCTATATAGGCAGCATCTATAGTGTAGTGTCCAGTCAGGCTCAGCAGGTTTAGGTCTGATCCTCACAGACGCCGTCTGTCCCGTAACGACCCTCGTGTGTCTCTGTTGAGCAGCAGGATCCAGATGGATTGAGCCGCAGGAGAACAACTCAACCTGGACTGCTTTACTGTCAGAGTCAGGAGTGTTTAATTCAGTGGGCAGATACTTACATTTACAGAAATACTGTTATTAAATGAGCAACTGCTGATCTGTAACAGACTGCTGACGAGGACAGATCTCTGTTCTTCTGCGTTCTTCTGTTTTCTGCGTCTCTGTTTTTGTGTTCTCACTGAAGCACATCTGACTCCAGCGTGCCTTTATAACGGGTTCAGGCGGTTTCTTTTTTCACCTGCTGCTGTCAGAGAGGTCGATGCTTCATTCTCCTCATCCTGCCGCACACAATCTCACCTCAGACTATTAGTCCTGTCAAGAGTGACGAAACGGCCTTTTCTCTCATGAATGTTCCCAGCAGCATTAGTGTCAGATGCCTGTAATGTCTTGTTCTGTCTGATTTCACAGCACTCAATCTATAATGACTTACAGGGACTAACAACAAAGATGATGCAATAGAAAGATGTGCTTCTTTGTTTTATTTTGCACTAACTGTCCATGTGACTCATTATGTTCAGATCAGGCCTGGTTCTATGGGAGCTAAGCACCCTCAAACAAAATCAATAGCACCCTCAATTAAAGCTGTAATAATGGCATTTCATTGCAGATTTGCAAAACTATCCAGCGTGTAATGATTTGTACTCTATGAGGTCAGTTTCTATTTATTTGCAGCATTGAGCAGTGTAGCTAATCACAGACATATCTGCTTATTTCTGCAACAGCGGATCAGTTAGAATTACCGTTTAAGTTAGAATCCCCTCTCAAATCGCTGGTTCAGCACGAATCATTTCTTTATAACTGCAGAGATTCATTGTGCAGCATAGAGAATTTAATTGATTATCATGTAACTGTGTCAGATCACGATGAACTGTGACAGCTTTTTTGTGATTATAAACCAAACGTTATTTGCGCCATAGCAATTGACAGCACAAATAATTTATATTACTCACTAATTAAAAAGCACCATCAGTGATTTGATTCTAGAGCCGGGCCTGGTTCAGTTTCAGATCCACAAGAGTCAGTAAAGAATCATTCACGGAATGAGCAGTTATGAATCAGTGTAGTCGGTTTGGTTTGGACTCGTTTGATCTGACCCTCTTCATTTAGGAGTCACACTTGCCTCCTTCGCGATCAAAAGTGTCCAAAGCCTTGAAATGTAACTTTTTTTTTCTTTTTTCTCAGGAATATCAATGTAATATATTTTTGTTCAATAATATTTTTTAATTATTATTTATGATTTTTAGGGAATTTTATGATACTATGCAATATTTATACAATTTTAATGAGCTATTTTCTCCACTAGAATTAATATATATATATATATTTATTTATTTCTTTATTTACTATTTTTAAATAAATGCAATATTTCACATTAAAATAGAGTGAAGGCATTTAAAATCCATTTTTTTGAAGTGAGAATTGGGCCATCTGGAGGCATTAAAAAATAAAAACTTGTGTAATGTTGTGTAACCTCTTGTATTAGCACCCTATATAGATATATACACAGGCTGTTGGATTCCCGTTGGTTTTTAGACGTAATTTCTTAATTGTTAGATTTTGCTGTTAGATGTATATCTAGACATTTTTAAAAGACTACTTTTTGTCAAGGTTTAGATATTTTTGGTTCGACAAGTATCAGGTTTTACATTATGATTACAGTCAAACATTAAAATCTTGTTAGAAAAGGAACACATAGAAAGCATTTTTGTTACTCAGTATTTGATAATTCACAACACAATAAGGAATAGATAGTGATAATTCAAAACACTTTATACAAACATTTTGTAATTAATTGATATTTTATTCAATGTAATTCAATTAATGTTAACATATTTTCAAAATTTGCTCTGTTGCAGTCTTACCAGTTCATTTCTGTGTATATATGTGTGTGTGTGTGTGTGTGTGTGTGTGTGTGTGTGTGTGTGTGTGTGTGTGTGTGATTCACTGAGTTTTCACATTTTTTCATATTTCCCATTCATTTTTGACCGCGAAGAAGTCAAGTGTGACTTTTTTTTAGACTCTTTAACATATCCGAATCATGTCCATGATTTTTTTGTGTGTTCATATTGCTAATGTGACAAAAGTCATTTCATTCCGATGAAGCTAAGATTTTTAAAATTTCAAAATATAAAATTTTTCGACCGAAGAGAAAAATGACCGAAGAGGGCCAGAGGGTTAATATATTCCAGTGAGAGATGGACGTCTGGGACGACATGTCCTTTGTGGCGTCTGGTGTGTGTGTGTGTGTGTGTGTGTGTGTGTGTGTGTGTGAGTCTGTGGACGGCAGATAAAGCGTGTGCTGTCATGAAGCTCTCGCTCATAATGCTTCACCCACTGACTCTGTTAATTGATCACAGTGTGAAGCTCATTTCCTGTTTCCTTCAGCGATTCCCCGCAAACACGAGCACAACAGCACTCATCTGACACACTACAGCGAGGACAGATCTGATGAATATTCATGAAGGGGAATTAACCCTAAAAGGGGCGACGTATCCTGGGGGATACAAACATTTGAGAAGCTGTGGGGAGAAGCAGTGAAAGTGTAGCTCTTATTTCTTAGTTGTAATGTTGAAAGGGTGTCTGTTGTGAGTATTTAGATATATTGACTTTGTTCCTCCATTCTTTGTTTAGCTCACAGGAATTGGAAAGGTACCGTAGGTCTGTATTCCAAAGCGTTAAGGAATTACAACCATGTTGTGACAAGCATTGATTAACAAGTGTTGGGTTTTCAGTGAATTTATACGCTAAAGGAGCGACGTATCCTTGGGAAACAAACATTAAAATAAAAAATAACAGTCAAGTTTTGAAAAAATCATGAAGTTGTATTATTTGAGTCCCAATAAGGTGAAAAATAGCAATAAATTAATTTTCTGATGTCTCTTTATTACCCTCTTAGGGTTAAGCAACATCATGAATATTGTGATAGTAATGTGCTTTTATTCGTCCTTGAAATTCGTAAAACTTGTTCCTCGTCTTGAGAATGAATGTTTTTAATAGTCTCTCTTTCTGTAACGTTTGAGCGATGATGTAGATTAATCACTGAATCAGAGTTTGAAATGATTTACAGAAATGAGTCAAACTGACCAAACTGATCTCTTGAGGGATTTTTTTTTATGTATTCAAATGATTTAGTTAAATATCTGTAGATCAGTATTGTTGTTTATGACTATGTATTGTTATATTGGTACATAGACAATGAAAAGGATTAAATATGAAATATTGGTGTATGAATGAAATGATTCAATATGATTAGTCATCTGTTCATTTAGCGATAAACAGTGTGGAAGCATGCCTTGATTATTTGAACAAGGTTTTTACTGTTTTACTTGAAGCATTTTGCATCTACTTGATTTCAATGAACAATTGAGTGAAATTACGCTCTGAATGAAGAAAAATAATAATCATTTTAAGTAGTTTTAGAGCCAGTGCATATTGTTCAAAAATGTGGGTGAGTAAGGTTTTTAATGTTTTTGAAAGAAGTCTCTTCTGCTCACCGAGGCTGCATTTATTTGACCAAAAATACAGTAAAAACTGAAATATTATTACAATGTAAATCAGCTGTTTTCTATGTGAATATGTGTTAAAGTGTAATTTATTTCTGTGATGCGCAGCTGTATTTTCAGCATCATTACTGCAGTCTTCAGCGTCACATAATCATTCTAATATTGTCTGTCCGTCTATCTTAAGTCATTTTGCTTATCTAGTAAAAATATCTTGATTTAAGAATATTTAGATATTTTGACTAGAAACAAGACAAAAATACTTAGTAAGATAAGCCATTTTTTGCAGTGTGGTTTTCTGAGGTTTTCTGTAGGGTTTCTATCTTCATTCCTGTGAATATTTTCCATGTTTGTGGATGATTTCCAGCAGACGGTCGGTCATCTGCTCCAGAGAGCCTTTGTTCATAGACACATCATAGAGAAGGATTATTAATAATTCATATGCTCTGTGAAAACATCGAGTGCTTGTGAACCCAAAGCCTGATATCCATCATCTGAAGCGGTGTTGAGTCTGTGCAGGTCAGCGCTGGACGTTTGAGAGCTGCAGACACAAACACGTCACTGTCTCTGATTCACAACCATGAGCTTATCTCTGATTCACTGATGAATCAACTCATGGGAATTATGAGGCTCTGGAAGATTCGTTCACAAACATTGCTTCTGTCTGAAGTTTGACTAAGACAAACAGAATCCGTGATCAGAAACCCCTCTGATGTTTACACACACACAGTCTGGCATTTGTGGTTTACGGGGACTCTCCATAGGCGTAATGGTTTTTCTACTGTACAGACCGTATATTCTATTGTCCTACACCAACCCTACACCTAAACCTACCCCTTACAGGAGACTACTGGCATTTATAGATTTTCAAAAAAACACTGTTTTGTATGGTTTTTTTTTTAAGCCTTTTGTTTTACGGGGGACACAGGAAGTGTCCTCATGAACCATATATACCAGTACACACACACACACACACACACACACACACACTCACACTCACACTCACACACACACACACACACACACACACACACACACACACACACACACACACACACACACACACACACACACACACACACACACACACACACACACACACTCACAGCCTCTCACAGATGCAGCAGTTTATACATCAATGTTTATTTAGTGTTTCAGATACTTCCGTCTGTCTGTCTGTCCATCCATCCATCCATCCATCCATCCATCTGTCAATCATTCTGTCTTTCTGTCTCTCTGTCAAGCCCAGCTCACACTATAGGATTTTTAGCCCGATTTAGCCCCAATTTGTCCCCAGTCTGTCTGTCTGTCCGTCCCTCCCTCTCTCGGTCTGTTTGTCTGTCCGTCTGTCCTTCTGTCTGTCTGTCTGTCTGTCCGTCGGTCTGTCTGTTCATCTGTCCGTCCCTCTGTTGGTCTCTCTGTCTGTCTGTTCATCTGCCCGTCCCTCTGTTGGTCTCTCTGTCTGTCCCTCTGTCTGTCTGTTCATCTGTCCGTCCCTCTGTTGGTCTCTCTGTCTGTCCCTCTGTCTGTCTGTTCATCTGCCCGTCCCTCTGTTGGTCTCTCTGTCTGTCCCTCTGTCTGTCTGTTCATCTGTCCGTCCCTCTGTTGGTCTCTCTGTCTGTCCCTCTGTCTGTCTGTTCATCTGTCCGTCCCTCTGTTGGTCTCTCTCTGTCTGTCCCTCTGTCTGTCTGTTCATCTGTCCGTCCCTCTGTTGGTCTCTCTGTCTGTCTGTTCATCTGCCCGTCCCTCTGTTGGTCTCTCTGTCTGTCCCTCTGTCTGTCTGTTCATCTGTCCGTCCCTCTGTTGGTCTCTCTGTCTGTCCCTCTGTCTGTCTGTTCATCTGTCCGTCCCTCTGTTGGTCTCTCTGTCTGTCCCTCTGTTGGTCTGTCTGTCTGTCCCTCTGTCTGTCTGTTCATCTGTCCGTCCCTCTGTTGGTCTGTCTGTCTGTCCCTCTGTCTGTCTGTTCATCTGTCCGTCCCTCTGTTGGTCTGTCTGTCTGTCTGTCCGTCCCTCTGTTGGTCTCTCTGTCTGTCCCTCTGTCTGTCTGTCCCTCTGTCTGTCTGTCCGTCTGTCTGTCTGTCCCTCTGTCTGTCTGTTCATCTGTCCGTCCCTCTGTTGGTCTGTCTGTCCCTCTGTCTGTCTGTCCGTCTGTCTGTCTGTCCCTCTGTCTGTCTGTCCCTCTGTCTGTCTGTCCCTCTGTCTGTCTGTCCGTCTGTCTGTCTGTCCCTCTGTCTGTCTGTTCATCTGTCCGTCCCTCTGTTGGTCTCTCTCTGTCTGTCCCTCTGTCTGTCTGTTCATCTGTCCGTCCCTCTGTTGGTCTCTCTGTCTGTCCCTCTGTCTGTCTGTTCATCTGTCCGTCCCTCTGTTGGTCTCTCTGTCTGTCCCTCTGTTGGTCTGTCTGTCTGTCCCTCTGTCTGTCTGTTCATCTGTCCGTCCCTCTGTTGGTCTGTCTGTCTGTCCCTCTGTCTGTCTGTTCATCTGTCTGTCCCTCTGTTGGTCTGTCTGTCTGTCTGTCCGTCCCTCTGTTGGTCTCTCTGTCTGTCCCTCTGTTGGTCTGTCTGTCTGTCCCTCTGTCTGTCTGTTCATCTGTCCGTCCCTCTGTTGGTCTGTCTGTCTGTCCCTCTGTCTGTCTGTTCATCTGTCCGTCCCTCTGTTGGTCTGTCTGTCTGTCTGTCCGTCCCTCTGTTGGTCTCTCTGTCTGTCCCTCTGTTGGTCTGTCTGTCTGTCCCTCTGTCTGTCTGTTCATCTGTCCGTCCCTCTGTTGGTCTGTCTGTCTGTCTGTCCGTCCCTCTGTTGGTCTCTCTGTCTGTCCCTCTGTCTGTCTGTCCCTCTGTCTGTCTGTCCCTCTGTCTGTCTGTCCATCTGTCTGTCCGTCCCTCTGTCAGTCTGTCTGTCTTTCCTTCTGTCTGTCTTTCCTTCTGTTGGTTTGTCTGTCTGTCCATCTGTCAGTCCCTCTGTCTGTCTCTCTGTCTAGCCTGGCTCATACTACAGGATGTTTTGTCCGATTTAGCCCCCCCCCCCCAAGTGAGTTGTTTACCGATTGAATCTTGCACTTCCCGATCTGCTCGCACACAAATCGGGGGCCTCCCTGATTAATATCAAACATGTTTGATATTTAGGATTTAAATTGGGATGATGACGGCTATTTGATTACTTCAGTACTTTCACTTTCAGCAGAACAGCTGCTGTACGGCTCCGTTTGAGACGGAGGAAACTGCTTCTTGATGTCTACTAGTAACACTGTCTGTATAATGTGTCGAAAATGTGTCACAACCGTAAGGAGAAAGAGAAGCACTGGGTTGAAATCGCCTCAGTTTTGAACTTAGGTGAGTGCAGAAAGCTGCTAGCATGCTAGCCAACATATGTAGACATCACTGAAATACCAATGACGATCTGGTGCATGAGATCACGCGAGGAGCTGCCCCTGGCATGATAATCTTAATAATATCTTGCAGTGTGTGATGCACCACGATTTTCAAATCTTGTAGTGTGTGTATGTTTAAAAATTGAGAGAAGATCATCTGCAAAGATTCTCCTTATGTGTGTGCTGCAACCAGATTTCATAATTGGTTAGGATTTTAAAACTCTTGTCGTGTGAGCCTGGCTTCAGTCTGTCTGTCTGGTACTGAAGTCTGTCAGTGCAGAAACACTGATGTCTGTTTTTCAGCCCGTCTCTCTGTAGTGATGCTGAAATGTAAGATTTAGAGCCGAATGAGATTTCAGAGCATCTTTGAATCATCAGGTTTGAGTGAATAATTACGCTGTGGGTGACATACACACACGGCTGTAGGTTATTTCTTTTTACAGTAGGTGTCTTTAGAAGCTGTCTGTTAAGTGCACTCACTGAGCTGTTGCTAAGCAATGTGTTCGAAGCTCTAAATCCTGTTATAAACTTTACTGTGGTAATAGTACTGTAAAACTGAAGTGGAGACAGTAGAAATGTTCTGTTTGAAACTCACAAACAGCATTAATCATGTAGTGTTTTCCTGTCTGCGCCCGTCAGATGCTTCAAGAATCATCATACATTATACATCAAATACATCAAAACCACAGGGATTTTACGTGCCAAAGTGTCCTTAAAATGAAACACGGACGTGTGTTAATTTTACTGTGAACCAATCTGAAAAATTCAAAACATTTTAAAGGAGTAATTCAGTCATAAATTATCATCCTGTCATCATGTACCCTTACTAATGTCATTCAAACCAGTATTACTTTCATTATTTTATTAAAACATTAAATGAGGTATATGATATAATTATTTTGTTTTATTTTAAATATAATACAATATTTTAATATTTTATTTTATTTAAAATATATTTTTAAAAATATTTTAAATAATTAAGTTTTTATAATTTTTTAAAATCTTTTTTTAAAATTTATAATCCTTTTAAAATTTTTATATTTATTGAAATAATTAAAGTTATGACTGTATGTTTGACACATGTAGGTTTCCCATATTAGCTGTGATAATTAACATGACATGAGGGCAGAACTAAAGCAGGTGCGTCTAATGAGAGCGTCATGAATAAACCAACAGCATCTGATTATTCAGAGGAACATGAGCTGTTATTCTTCTTAAGTACATTTATCTTGTTTTAAGGATGTTTATATATATATAAAAAAGCATAAATACAGATTTCTCCACTTTCAGAAGGACATTACGCTCACAATACTAAAAGATAACACTGAAGAATAGTGGCTAAAAATCAGTGTGGCTGTGTAGTTTTGATTTCAATCAGTGAATTATGTTCATAGTTTTTCATCCAAATAATATCTCTGTGCATTTATCGTGAGCTGAAGATGTTTTGAAGCAGTCGCAGACAGCCGTGTCCCGTCTGAGCTTCTCCAGTCTGCTGGCGTCACTCCGAGGATTTCCAAACACTAACACCACATCCGTCTTGGACGGCAATCCAAAACAAACTTATGCAAGAGTGCGGCTGTTTCTCAGCCCATAATCCAAAACCAGTTTCTGTTGCGGTGGGAAGCCGAGCGAAACTGCCAAGAAATGCAGCCAGAGCCACAGTGTCATGAGATCAGCAGCACTGGCTTGTGTTTATGTGTAACGAGACGACAACGGAACGATTAGAGCAACGTCGTCTTTCATAATTAACTCTCCTGTTGGGTTTGAGTCAATTTAACCCACACTTGATTTTCAGACTGCTTGAAATACTGCTTAAACTATTCATTTCTTCTTGAAATTTGGTGGATATTTTTCATATTGGGTCATGAATGTGCATCCAAAGTTTCGAAACTTAGATGTGTTTTGGAAAGGCTGTGCAAAAATTGTCACAACTTTGATGTTGTGGTCAATTTGATTAACACTTGATTTTCAAACTGATAGAAATACTGGTTCAATTGAGTCAAGTCACCTTTATTTATATAGTGCTTTTAGCGACACAGATTGTGTCAAAGCAGCTTTACAGTGTTAAATAGGAAAATAATGTGTTGATTTATTATTTGTTTCTTCTTGAAATTTGGTGCATATTTCTCATTTTGGGTCATGATTGTGTCTGCAAAGTTTTGATACATAGCTTTGTTTTGGAAAGGCTGTGCAAATTTTGTTACGGTCATATAGACTCCCCCATTGACCCTCATTGGTTTCTATACAGTTTGCCAAAAATCAACACTTTAAAAAAACATTAACATGTCAGGTAAAATACAGAAAACCTTAATTGTTGTTTGTCACAGAATAAAATATGAAATACACAAGAACTTATGAAATTTAAGACTTAAAGTTATTCAAAATTGAAACTTGTTTTCTGAATCATTCAAATAAAATTCACAGTAAAAAAAAAAAAAAAAACAATTTGTCAAAGGTTTTGGGTTATTTTCAGTGTTATTTTAGTATCACCGAGATACTATTATAGTGTTTCTTAATAATTTGAATTAGGTTTTATTTTCATATTTTCTGCTTTCATGTTAGTTTTTGGTTAAAATGTAAATGTTTTTGTGTTCTTGTCATTTAAGTTATTTTTAAATTGTCTATAAAGTTTTGTTTTTATTTAATTTTTTTTAATTCAGTTTCAGATATTTTACTACATCAATTAAAACTAAATGAAAATGAGAAATGCTGCCTTGGAAACTAGCTGAAATAAAGTTTTTTTTTAAATTGTATTTTATTTTATAACAGAAATATAACAACCCTGCTACATGACTAAAATAAATAAATTTTAACAAGTGTTGATGCAGCTAATTTTGGACATAAAAATAAAATAGGTCAAATTCACTCCAACAGAGTAGAAATAACATACTAAATATAGGGAATTATGTTTTTCTCACATACACTGTATTTGACATTTTAAGTCTCCGAGAAGCTAAAATAGAAGTTTTCAGGTTTTACACGAATCTTTAGTTTTTTTCATAGTGCTGATTTTCCCCAAACTACATGTAAACCAATATGAGTCATTCTGACCCGCGGCACAGAAGTTAAAAGCCAGTGTTTGAACCCAGCAGTAGTGTTTTTAGAGGCAGGACTCTGAAGTGAGGGTTTATTTTGCTTGTGTTTGCACACTGGAGTGTTTGTGTGCTTGTTCTTGCATGTTTCTCGCTCACCCGAACCCAGATTCAGTGACGCCCATGAATAATGGAGCAGCCAGCTGGAGCTTCTCTCAGGAGAGTCGTCCACTGCAGCGCTCGCCGGAGACGCAGTGGATCTTTCAAACGCGTGAGACTCAGCGGACGGGTCAATATGCGTTCACTTCTGAATCACTGTCTGCTGATTAAACCAGCAAAGCTTGTGTGTTAGTGATTTTACCACACATTCTTCTGCACACAAAACAATGTCCATGCCTAAATTTAAAGTTCATGTGCAGATAAAATGCATTTGGATTACACAGTTTTAACATAAACAAATAAACTTAATGTGATGCGTATTTGTCAGTCATACAGAAATGACACAGGTGCATGGAAATTTTATATGCAATTTAAATCCATAAATCCTGCAGTACTTTTGACTCGGTCTTGACTGGGTTTTTATGGTCAGACTGGTTAGAATGAGGATGACATTTGTGAGAAGGTCAGGTTTTATAGCCACTGAGATGCTGGTGAAGTTTGCTTTGTTAATTGCCTTCTGCTTTATTAACCCAAACCGCCTGTAAACGGAAAGCAACATGAATGTTTATTTGCTCACCATCAGATTTAATGACGTAAAGCAATAAACCTCAGCCCTAGACCTGAAAGCCCTTGAAGTCCGTGTGAATGAAGCCATTTCACACTGATTAAAAACTATTTTTTAAAAATTAGAAACAATTTTCACTCAGAAACTGATAGTAAATTTCACAAACAAATACAAATGAAATGGCAAATAATGCATTTAAATAAAACATGAAATTTTGAAAGACTGAAATAGTATTTTCTTGTTAGAAAATGAAAGGTGATACTTTATTTTTGATCAAGAATTAAGAAATTTTATTAAGTATACATATAGGAAAATATTACTTTTTATTACTATTGAATTATGTACAGTATGTACACAAAATTATTAAAGTTCATTCTCCATTTGTAGTGAATTTGGCAGATTTTTAGTGTGAATGCGTCTAGGTAAATATTATTTTTTTATTGCTATTACAGTATGTGTTTATAGAATTATTCAAAATCATTCTCCTTTTTTTGTGATTTTTAATGATTGTTTTAGTGATTTCAGCATTAAAAATATTAACAATAATTCTCCTTTTTAGTAATTTAAAAAAAAGTGATTTACAAAATGATTTTTGATCAGAAATTTAAAAAATATATATTAAGAATATATCTACAAAAATATTGTGTTTCATTACTATTACAGTGCATAAAATTATTAAAAATATTTTTTTCTTTTTTAGTGATTAAAACATTGGAATATAATCTAGGAAAATATTACTTTTTATTATTATTAGCTGTACAAAATAATTTTTAAAAATCATTCCCCTTTTTTTAGCATGGGAAAACATGCCTTGATTTGTTACTTTTAATTAGATTAATTAGATTTCTACTGGCTTTTTGTTGAATATGAATTTGAACCCATTTCACACTGAATAGACAATGAGAAGATGTGAAACACTGTAAAGTCGTAATTTTGGCTGTATGATTGAGCTCCATTCCCAGCAGAACTAAGTGTTAGCACATCTTCTGGCTCAGTCTGACAGTCATAAGTCACTTTAGTGTGTTTCAAGATCTAACACTGAACCGTCTCTCTCTCTCTCTCTCTCGCTCCTCGAGGAACACATTTCTCATCTCATCTGATCACTGCCAGAATAACACACAAGTTCTTTTCAGTGCTCTTATCTAGATAATTTGTTCTTACCTGGTTTTACTTCATGAGTGACCAACATCTGAATGACTGACCACGTCCAAGTTTTCCTCTGAATCTACCAAGTAACAGATGAATTTGTGCTGAAATACTGTATGTGGAACTTTAAGTTAAATAGTTTTTTCATGTACTGGTCAGTTTTGAGATTTTGGTCTATTTTGCTTCTATAACATGTCTTCTTTTAGACTAGTGCAAAGAAAACACATTTAAGTGTTTATTATATTGCACTTTATCCATTTGCATCTGTAGATTATCAATTCCAATCCATATCTTTAAAGGCCGTTTTCTCAAAATGAGTTTTATCTCCACTTCAGCAGCACTTACATACATCAAATTTTACAGCTTCATTCCTATCTATATCCTGAAGGTTTTTATAGAAAGGTTTGTTAATATCATTCACCTGCTTTTATTATTACACTTTTATCTACTCGCATCTGTAGATTTCATGCCATTTTCTCAAAATGAGTTTGTTTCTCCACTTTAGCAGCACTTACATGCACAAAAACTTAGAGTTCTATTCCCATCTATATTCTGAAGGTTTTTATAGAAGGGTTTGTTGATATCATTAACACTGATTTTATTATTGCACTTTATCTATTTGCGTCTGTAGATTTAATGAATAGATTCCAATTCATATCTTTAAAGAGTTTTTCTCCACTTCAGAAGCACTTACAAATACCAAATTTTAAAGTTTTATTCTTATCTGTATTATGAAGGGTTTTACTGAGGGGTTTGTTCATATATCGTTCACCTGGTTTTATTATTGCACTTTATCTATTTGCGTCTGTAGATTTAATTTATGGTACATTTCTTTAAAGGTCATTTTCACAAAATAAGTTTGTTTCTCCACTTCAGAAGCACTTACATCCACCAAACTTAGCAGATGTATTCCTGTCTATATTCTGAAGGTTTTTACTGAGGGGTCTGTTCATTTCATTCACACTGATTCATATCATTTTCTGATTTATGAAGTGACAAAAAGAGAAAAATCCCCCAAATCCCCTATGGAAAAACCTTTAACTCTTTAAAATAAATTTAAACTGGCTTCATCAAATGTTCAAATTTTTGTTCTGGAAATGTGTACAAATTAGTGCACATTTTGCATATTTAAATCTAACATTTTAGAAAACTTGTGATACAAAATAAGGTAACACTTTATGTTAAGGTATCCTTGTTACACGTTGCATGTATGTCCTATTATAACAACAATAAATTATGCATAATTACTAACCCTAAACCAAACCCTAATCCTAACCTTAACCATAGTAAGTACATGTAGTTAATTAATGTTACTCAGTACTTAAATGTATAATTATACTGTAAGAAGTACACCTTAAAATAAAGTGTAACCCAAAATAATTATCTTAATATACTGTGATTAATTAAAACTGTGGAAGTGTGGTGATATCTATAAGTTAATATCTGTACCTTATTCACCTTCGTCTTGCCTTTAACATTAATAAATCTGTTTATTTTACTGTCCTGACATGCATGATTTTATTATTTACTGCATGTTATTGTTTGTGTTTAGCGCAGTAGTTTTGGATTGTGACATTGCTACTGATCTAGAAGCATTGTCATTGATGTCTGAGCAGATTTATAGACAGGTTCTCACTGTAATTGTGGACAATATCATCACAGAACATCTACTCATCATCTGACCTTCTGTGTTACAACATCATGGCTTGAACAAGAAGAATGTGCTCCATTTGTGCTCTCTTTGTGTGGGACGGCTGGTCAATCCTCTCCGTTATGTTGGAAGTGACAGGTTATCGATTCACCTGGAAGCCACTGCTAGAGACTGAAGGATGTTTCAGTGCCTCAGAACTTCAGAAAGCAAAGAAAAACAAAAGCAGATTCTTCAGTGCAGTAACAGCAGTCAGTGTTTTAGAATAAGGCATTAAATGTTGTTAAATGTTGATGTTTTTAAAAGCATAACCATACAATTAAAAATAATAGAATATATATAATAACTATATGTATACATACATAAAATATATAAATAATGTAATATAAAAAAAATTAAAAATGTTGGAGCATAATTAAAAAATATTTATTTTCACATATAAATATATAGAAATAATATAATATTAATAAGAATATATAAGTAAAAATAATATAAATAAGTATATAAATCTATATTTAATTTTATATAATTTATATATATATATATATATATATATATATCATGATGGAATCATGATGTTTGTGAATGACAGATGGTGTAATCCGAGTCATATTAGTGTTAAAGAGCAGTGCTGCACCAAGGTCATAGAGTTGCTAGCCGTTGGCTTATGGCCGTATTGTCTGCCAAGGGAATTCTCGCATGTCATTGCAATAACTGTTTACATACCTCCCTCGGCCGACGCTATAGTGGCTTGTGAGCTCCTACACTCTGTCGTATCGCAGCTGCAGACATCGCACTCGCAGTCCCTCCTTCTTATCTCTGGAGATTTTAACCATGCTTTCCTGTCCACTCTTCCCACCTGCAGCCTTTGTTAAATGCTGTACTAGAGATGATAAAATATTGGCTCTTATGTATGTAAACACAGAGGATGCATATGTCTCTGTACCCCTTCCTCTGCTTGGTCACTCAGATCATAACCTTGTCTACCTGCAGCCTGTTTACATTCCTGTGGTATAAAAAACATCCCCCAACCACAATGCATGTGAGGAAATGGTCTGATGAGACTAGTGAGGCGCTGAGATATTGCTTTGAGGCCACTGACTGGGAAGTTCTTTGTGGATCACATGGGGAAGATATTGATAATATGACTCATTGTGTTACAGATTATATAAACTTTTGTGTGGAGAACACTGTGCCTACGAAGAGTTCGATGTTTCCCCAATAATAAACCCTGAGTGACTTCTGAGCTCAAAGACCCTGTTGAATGAAAAGAAGAGACTTTTCAGATTGGGGAATAAAGAAGAGCTTAGAATGGTGAAAAATCAACTCAGAGGGGAGATAAGGAAAGCAAAAGTCAGATATAGAGAACAGGTGGAGGAGCGTTTTTAACATAATGAAATGAGGGAGGTCTGGAGAGGATTGAGGACAATATCTGGCCATGATCAAGATAGTGGAAGAGGTGTAATTTCTGGTGATCAAAATAGGGCAAATGAGTTAAATTATTTATTTAACAGATTCCCTCCCCTCCCCCCTCTAACCTGAATTCAGATCTAGTGACATCTTGCTCTCATCCCCCCATTGCTACTCATTAAATATGTACACAGGATTCATACCCATCCTTCCGTCATCCTCAGCGAGGATTATCAATTACTTCAACTTCCGCTAATATGTCTTTTACAGTAGATCAAGTGAGGAAGGAGTTAAGGAAGATCAAGGCAAGAAAAGCCACAGGTCCGGATGGTATCACCTCGAGATTGCTTAAAGACTGTGCAGATCAGCTCAGTGTGGTAGTTCTGCATATATTTAATTTGAGCCTTCATCTGGAAAGAGTTCCGGTCCTGTGGAAGACTTCCTGTGTTGTTCCAGTTCCAGAAATTGTAAACCCAAAGGAGCCTAGCCACTTTAGACCTGTAGCTTTAACTTCTCACCTTATGAAGACCATGGAAAGAATCCTTCTGAACTGCCTACGATCCTTAGTAGGCTCAGAGCTTGATCCCTTGCAATTTGCCTATCAATCAGGCATCAGGGTGGATGATGCTATTATCTACCTAATGCATAGATCCTATCTACACCTGGAGGATGCAGGGAGCGCTGTGAGGATCATGTTTTTTTATCTGTCCAGAGCTTTCAATACTATATGGCTATCGTTGCTTGAGGGGAAGCTATTGAGAGCTGGAGTTGATTGTCATCTGGTTGCATGGATCATCAGTTACCTCACAGATAGACCACAGTGTGTGAGGCTACAGAACTGTGTGTCTGATATGGTGGTCTGCAGTACGGGGTCCCGCAGGGGGCGGTGCTTGCTCCGTTTCTTTTCACACTGTATACTTCCGACTTCAGATACAACACAACCATCTGTCACCTGCAGAAGTTTTCGGGTGATACTGCTGTAGTTGGATGTGTCAGGAATATTGGGGGGTGGGGGGTCGGGGGTCGGGGGGGGGGGGGGGGGGGGGGGTCATTGCTGATTTTGTCAACTGGTGTGCACTAAACCATCTTTGTATTAATATCAGCAAGACAAAGGAGATGCTGATAGACTTTCGTAGGAAGGCATCAAGGATTACATCAGTGACCATTCAAGGTCTGGATATTGAGAGGGTGACAACTTATAAGTACTTGGGTGTTCACCTTAATAATAAATTGGACAGGTCCAACAATACAGAGGCTTTATATAGGAAGGGGCAAACTCGTCTTTATTTGCTGCGACGTCCTTGGGAGTGTGTAGACCACTGTTAAAGTCTTTATGACACTGTAGTGGCCTCTGATTTTTTTTTATGCAGTCGTCTGTTGGGGAGCAGGAAGTTCTGAAAGGGAGAGGAAGAGACTTAATAAACTGGTTAAAAGGGCCAGTTCTATTCTGGAATATCCTTTGGATACCATCGAGGAGGAGAGGAGAATGCTGGCGAAGTTGAAGTCCATTATCAATATTATCTCTCACACTTTGCATATATATATATATATATATATATATATATATTCATTCAGATACATTAATGGAAGAACAAAGAGGTAGCATATTTTAAATAAATATGTTTATATTTATTTACAAATATGCTATCTCTTTCTTTATTTTAGAATTTCTTCTTCTACATATTTATTACTTAAAAAATAATTGTAAGAAAAATAAGTGTACATGTATTGCATAAGTTAAATATAGTCTATAAACATAATATTGTGTAAAAAAAGAAAAAAGAAAAAGAAAGTAAAAGAGCAGCATAAATATTCTGTGGACTGTGGACAAAATATGCTTTTGTGTTTGAGGAAAGAAAGTCAAGCCGGTTTGGAACAACAAAAGGGGGAGTAAATGAACTAAATGTTAAATGCATAATTAATTGAACTAATCCTCTCCAGCTCTCCAGTTGGTTCAGTATCAGCCTTCATTCTCTCTTCAGACGCTGATATCAGGAAGACGAGTGACCCGTTCAGTGCTAATCCACCGTGAACGAGAAAAGAAACACGTGTCGTATGTTCTCCTGATCCTCTGAGGAACCTGTCGGGGAAACAGAGTCTATCGGAGCCAGTGACTCTCAATTAAACGAGCCAACAGGTTGTAATGAAGTGTTGAATTAACAGGCTCCAGGCTAAATATACTGACGTCTGGTTAATTAAACACGAGGCTGCGGCTGGAGAACCACAGCAGACGCTCGTTAATGAACAGGTGCTGTATGATCCGTCTGACGGGACGTTCATCACGCTCGTGTTTCCTTAACATCAGAAACGATCTCATATCTGCTTCTGACACAACTTCATTAGTGGAGAATCGTTTAGTTGCCGAATTCCTGGTGAACTAAACAACCCATAATCCAACCGGAAGAGATGCTGTTGCCATGGAAACCGGAATCATGATTTAAAAACTTGAGTTTTTCATTTTCCGTATTCATATTCATGAGCTTATTTAAATTCAGTCAGATGTCAAAGTGGACATATATAGGCGTATTTAATGTAAAATAGTTTATTATTTAAATGTATTATTAAATGATACACTACTGGTAAAAAGTTTGAAATAATTACAAAATCAAAAATAAAGTTAAAATTGTGAAATATTATTAGAATTTCAAACAGCTGTTTTCTATGTGAATATGTGTTAAACTGTAATTTATTTCTGTGATGCGCAGCTGTATTTTCAGCATCATTACTGCAGTCTTCAGCGTCACATGATCTTCAGAAATCATTCTAATATGCTGATTTACTGCTCAACAAACATTTCTGATTATTATCAATGTTGAAAACAGTTGTGCTGCTCAATATTTTTGTGGAAACTGTGATGCATTTTATTTTTCAGGATTCACAGATGAATAGAAAGTTCAGAAGAACAGCATTTATTTGGAACATTTGGAACATTATTAATGTCTTTACCGTCACTTTTGATTAATTTAATGCTTCCTTGATGAATAAAAGTATTATTATTTTTATTTTTAAACCATACTTACCCAAATAAGTGTATTACCGTTTCCACAAAAATGTTTCTTTAGCAGAAAATCAGCATATTAGAATGATTAAATTCAGCTTTGATCACAGTAATAAATTATATTTTACTTCATATTCACATAGAAAACAGCTGTTTTAAATTGAATAATATTTCCGTTTTTACAGTAATTTGGATGAAATCACACAGCAGATGTGGATGTGTAGAGTCTGAGCTGCAGGTAGTAGTTTGACAGAGCTTTATTTAGGTCAAGGTGATCCTGCGTTTATCTGGAGCAGCTCGTCTGATCTACATGCAGCGAAGCGGTGATTCTCATTCATCATCTTGAGAATATCTGGCAGTATGAAGATCATTTTACTGCGGTAAAATGAT
Organism: Acrossocheilus fasciatus; assembly: GCA_036784905.1. Lineage (NCBI taxonomy): Eukaryota > Metazoa > Chordata > Actinopteri > Cypriniformes > Cyprinidae > Acrossocheilus > Acrossocheilus fasciatus. The sequence continues at coordinate 36,949,113 of CM071946.1, read as the reverse complement.
TAGAGCAACTATCAGTCGTTTGAACTTTTTTGTCAATAAAGGGCTCATGATACGATAAATCAAATTTGCCTTTATCTTTTGACATATGAGGTCTTTGTACCATTAAAACATCCTGCAACATCCTTCATTAAAACATCCTGCAAATTTCTTAAAGCCTCCTCCTCATTATTGCATTTATTTAATCAACAGCTCCATACAATACCAAATTAATGTATTAAATCTCCAAATGAATGTAGAAACAATGCATTTTAAATGTGTGATTAATGGCATCTTTTTACTAAGAAGCTGTAATGAAGGCCATTGTCACTGATACACTGTTAAAAAAATAAAAAAAAAGTTGAGCCAACTTGAAATTTTAAGGCTTTTTCAGATTTTTGAGTTTTCTCAACTTGTCGTTTTAAGTTAATGCAACAAAAATGTGAGAATCTCCCACAAAAATAAGTAAGAGCTGGTTGCCTTAAAATTTTAAGTTGTCTCAACTTTTTCTTTGCAGTGTACTGAAGTCTCTGTTAAATCATACACATGCTGTAAAATGAGGGTGCTGTCAAAAATCATGTCATAAATAGATTTTCTTGATCAATGAACGTCTATGAACTAAACTAAATCAGCATGTGTTGTGAGCAGTCTTTGTGTTTAAAGCAGGTTTTGTCCTCTTGAGCAGAGTTTCTCAGGAGCTTCGCAGCAGGTTTCTGGAAGCAGAGACACAGTTCTTCTGGATTTAGTCTCAGTTTGTTCTGTTTCTTCACGTCACTCCAGACACACTGATGATGATCAGATCACATCTCTAAAATCTCTCTGGATTATTACAATTAATGGCTAAATGAATGTTTGGAAATGTAAAGTGATATTTCCTCCAGACACAAGATAAACCGTGTTTAGCTGCTGAAGACACTGGTGCTGTGATGATTGCCAGCCGAACTCTTCTCGGAGGATAGATCTGTTTCTCGTCCGGCCGGTGTGATCTAGCGCTCCCTCAGCTGCTGTGTGTTCTCGTCTCATTACAGCGGTGTGTGTTTGTGGTGCGTCGTCTGCTGCCGCGGCTCTGGGGCTCGTGCTCGTCATCATCGTGATGTGTTTAGTGTGTGTTTCTGTGGCGCAGCGGCAGTAAATATCGCGGTCACACGCGTCCCCAGCGTCACAGAAGGAGAACGAGCGTTTAATGAAGAATGTGCCATAAATCCACACCAGCGTGTTAAATACGTATAGTTTGGCCAGACGAGAACTGAGCCTGGTTTCTCCAAGGTCTTCTCCGCTCTGTCACCGATGGGCTTCTGGTTCCTCTGGTTTGTTTCCAGCGATATCATTATTGACGTGATCGCACAGACACTATTTAAACTGAACTGAGCTGGATGAAGACATCACTGAATATAATGATGAACTGCCTTGAACTGGAAAATTGAGTGTTTAATATTGTCCTTCTGCATTATTGACACTGTTTTCTTATTTGATGCTGTAAAGCTGCTTTGACACGATCTGAATTGTATATAAAGCGCTGTATAAATAAAGGTGGCTCGACTTGTTTGTGCGCTGATTATAACACACGTTTAACATGTGACATACATGTATAATGTGTGTATTTTAGGTGTTGTTGACGTGTTAAAATTCACGTGTTTTTGAACCATTTGGCCTTCCATAGTTTTGCTGTAGAGTAATAAAGCCCGAGTCTTGTGTTTCTTTTGGTTTTACATTTGACTGTTTTACACTGAATATCAATGTTTTATTATACATACTGTAAATAAAGAAATGCTGTAGTTCAGTTTGATTGACTCGTGATTGTGAGTCCAGCCTATTTTTTCTATATTGTGTATTTTCTCTTATTTTTATATTTTAGATGGCACTTATTTTAATTTTTATATTTTGTTTTTAATATTACACACTTATATTTTAGATTTTTATATGCATTAATTGTATATTTTAAATTACAAATATATTGTAGAATTTTATTTTTATATTAGATTTGTATCTGATTTGATTTTTATTTATTGCATATTTAATTTTTATTTTTTATTTTTATATTTTATATTACATTTATTATTTTCCATTATTGTTATTTATATCTTATTATAATTGTCATATTTGATTTTATTTATTATTTTTAGTATATTTTATTTTTTATTTATTACTTTTCATATTTTAGATTACTTTTTTATTTTTTACATTTATATAATTTTTATTGTAATTTTCATGTATCATATTTTCTCTATTAAATTTACATTTGATTTTATTTGTTAGTTATTGTATAGTGTGTGTGTGTGTGTGTGTGTGTGTGTGTGTGTGTGTGTGTGTGTGAGAGAGAGGTTATGTGTTTGGTAAATATCTGATTGGACGCATGGTTTGATGAAGTGTGAATTCTGAGGCTGTGCTTCTCGAGTTTGTCTCGTCCAGATGTTGTTCTGTTGCAGAGCGCTGATGTTTTCCAGCTGTGAGGTGCAGTGTGTTTAACATGAGGACAAGATGTTGGGCTGATGCAGTCGTGATCATGTGACCGTGTGAAGATGACGTGTGTGTGTGTGTGTGTGTGTGTGTGTGTGTGTCAGAACATGCTAATGCAGCAGTCAGTTTGTTTGACATGTTGAGTCTCGTGATTGTTATTTTTTATTTTTTATTTTTCAGATTACAGTTATGATTTCATTAAATTCTTTTTTCCATTTGTATTTTATTTTATTATACATTTTAATATATCATATTTTTATATGATATATTTATTGTATATATTTTTTATATTTTTATGATTTTTTTATATTTTACATTTTATTTATTTTTTAATAAGTACATAAATTATTTTATTTAAAACTGTTTACATTTATATAATTTTATTTTACCACAATTGTCTTATTTCATCTTATTTTTTATATTCAATTTACATTTTAAGTTTTATTTATTGTATATTTTATTTTTTATATAATTTTTTATATTTTAGATTACATTTACTTTATTGAAAATGTTCTGGATTTTTATCATTTTATTATTTTCAGATATTTTTATATTAAATTTATATACACTTTTTATATTTTGGATTACTTTTATTTTGTTATTGTTTATAATTGTTTACATTACATTTATGTAATTTTATTATAATTTCATATATATCATATTTTTATATTCAATTTATATTTGATCTTATTTTTTTTAGTTATTGTCTATTTTATTTTTGATTTGACTGTTATATTAGACGTATATTTAACTCTCTTTCACATCATCTGTGTATTAAACTCTTCAGATCAACTACAGCATTATTTCTGTATTTCTTATTCCCTTTAAAAAGAGTCGTTTGGTTTTTCCTCATCTCTCTCTGTGTGTGTGTGTGTGTGTGCGTGTGTGCGTGTGTGTGTGTGTGTGTGTGTTTGCGCTGTCTAAATGCATCCGTTGTGTGTTTTTCCTGCAGTTTAGAATCCGAGCGGTGATTATGCGCTGTGATTTTTATTATGCAGCGCTCGTGTTTTCACTATATCTCGTGTGTGATGATGATGATCACGTGTTCTTCAGCTCCAGACCTTTGTGATGGATGTTATGATGAAATACTCAAACTAAATACAGTCCTGCTGTCAGAATGCTGTAAATCAGTCACGCAGATGCTTTATTTCATGCTGGTCGTGTTTTATTACTCATTTAAAGACTGGAACTGATTGACGGCTGTTCACACTGCCTTCACATTCGTTTCTGCAGGATTTTACCTTCAGTAAACATTCGAGTTAGATGCATAAAAAAATCTAAAAAAATACATCATTTTTAGTAAGGGACGAAAACTTTGCAAATGCTTTAAGAACCTGAAAATACATATCTTCCTTTTTTTAAGAAATATAACTATTAAAACAAATGTTTTGTGTTTGGGTCATTTTGACCTGGGTATATATGGAGTATCATTAGCGTCAAAAAAAAAAAAAAAAAAACTTTTGTAAAATATATTTAGTCTTTTCCCCATTTCTCACACACTTTTGTGACTGAATTTAATTAAATTTTATTTTTTTATAATTTCCATGTATATTTAATATTTAATGTTAGATTTGAATCCATCATCTTTGCATTAAAACTCTAAAGTACAGAGTGAAGCATCGCTGCAGCATTATTTCCGTATGTCCTCGTAAGCACCTGATATCGTTGTTATTGCTGTGTTGTTGTTAAAGGCTGATGTGAGCGTCAGTCTCTCCTTCACTTCCTGTGGCCTTTAGTCCGTGTTGCCACGGCAGCAGCAGCATCACATGACGTCATGCGGTGCAGTAATGATTCGATCTACAGGTGACTGGATGAGCTACACACACACACACACACACACACACACACACACACACGCACAAGTATTTAGTTTTAATTTTACTGTATTTATCATATTATATTTTTTATTATAGATATATATATACATCACTTTATTTTGTGTACGTTTTTAAAAAATCTTTTGGTCCCACTTTATATTAGGTGGCTTTAACTACTATGTACTTACATTTAAATTAATCATTTGGTACAATGCACTTATTATGTACATACATGTTTTTACATTGTACTTATATTTTTAAAAATACCTATGTGTAATTACATCTGTAATTAATTTCTGTAATTACATTTATAATTACACTGTTGACCCATCTCTTACACCTTAACCCACCCTTAAACCGACCCACACCACCAAACCTGCCCCTAACCTTACCCGTATCCCCTCAACAGCAGCAGAAGTGTTTTGCAATACAATATGAACACAATAAGTACATTGTACTTATTTTTTGATGTAAGTACATAGTAGTTAAGGCCACTTAATATAAAGTGTGACCAAATTTTTTTTTACATATTATATTTTTATTTTATTTTATACTAACTTAAACTTTAAATGTAATGAAGTAGAATTCAAATTAATTTCAATTCAAAGAAATTTAGATGAGTGTAATTTGTTTCAAATTGCTTTCAAGTTTAATGATTTGACACAATTAGATTATTGAAATGCCACCTATATAAATTTGTATTTACTTTTATTTTTTTTTAAAATAATTTTTATATAATAATAAATCATTTTTATTTTACAAATATATATATATATATATATGTATATGTGTGTGTGTGTGTGTGTGTGTGTGTGTGTGTGTATATATATATATGTGTGTGTGTGTGTGTATATGTATGTATATATATGTATGTATGTGTATATATATATATATATATATATATATATATATATATAATGTGTGTATATATGTGTGTGTGTGTGTGTGTGTGTGTATATGTATGTATATATATATGTGTGTGTGTATTAGTGCTGTCAAATGATTAATCGCGATTGTGTGTGTATAATGTGTATGTTTATGTAGTATATATAAATACACACACATACAGTATATATTTTGAAAAATTTACATGTATATATTTATTTTCATATAATTGATTTTATATATAAGTATTTTTAATATATAAACATAACATTTTTCTCAAATATATCCATGCATATGTGTGTGTGCTGTGTGTATTTATTACATATACATAAATACACACAGCACACACACATATATTATTTAAACAAAAACTTTTATTTTGGATGCGATTAGTCACAATTAGTAGTTTGACAGCACTAATATTTGCTTGTTCATTATTATTATTATTTATTTATTATTTTTATTTTGTGAATTCAATGTGGCAGACTTTATTTATTTAGACTTTCAATTCAGTAAATTCCTCTTGCTTTCAGTTCAAATTCCAGTTTCCTGTGTTTTGCTCAGTTCTGTTCATGATTTAAGTGAATCTGGTTGTCAGTCAGTTGACAATCACTCACAGATTACGGCTTTATGGCTTCATTTCAGGCCTGTTTGCAGATTTATTGCGATGCACTTGTTAATACAGCGTGTGTGAGGAGAGTTATGGAGGCTTTATGTGTGTTGGTATGGTGTTTTGGATCATTGAACGTGTGTGTGTGTGTGTGTGTGTGTGTGTGTGTGTGTGTGTGTGTGTGTGTGTGTTTGAGTTTGTAGTGTAGTGTAGGTTGTTTTCTGGCACGAGTCCAACAGAGAGAAATAGAGCTGCAGCGAATGACTCCAACGCTCAATTCATGCATCTCACACACACACACACACACACACACACACACACACACACACACACACACACACACACACACACACACACACACACACACACACTCAGTCGCCCACGTCAGACGCTCATCCAAACACACGGATCTGCTCTCAGAGCTGTTGCGTGTGCTGTATGCGTGTGTCAGGACACTGATTACATTTCAGATTTGATGTTTTTTTGTTGCTGAAATAACTATGTTTCTTAGTTTTTTCTCATCAGTTGTGTACATTAGGGTTGTATGTTACATCTAATGTTGTTAAATGTTTATTGCATTATTTCAGTTTTGTGTGGGTTACCACGATGGTGATTAGTGTTTGAATGACACTGTGCACCTTCTGTATATGTGTGTCTTTAACAGCTGCTTGTGAGTGTGTTCTGATAACAGGAGTGTGTTTTGTGTAGCTGTTTTTTTCACCTGAAGTCATCATGAAGCTGAAGCAGTGACAGATTGTGATGTTTATCCGAGTGTAACTGGCTATTAAAAAGAAAATATGTAGGCGGGGTTTGGCTCAGTGCATCAGTTAGTTGATTGGATGTTCAGAATGTGGGTGTGGCTCTCAGAGCTGCAGGGGCGGAGTTTAAGAGTAATACACCATTAGAAGATACAGTTATGACATTCTCAGTAAACACGGCAAACAATTAAAACATTTGCACTGATGAATAGGTTTACAATAAGATCTATAGCATGCATTTACAAAATAGAAATTTATATTCACTCCCAATCAAAAGTTTGGAGCAATTGTTTTTTAATGTTTCTGAAAGAAGTCTCTTCTGCTCATTAAGGCTGCATTTATTTGATTAAAAATAAGGTAAAGCTTTTGAAATATTAATGCAATGTAAAATATCTGATGAATAGAAAGTTCAAAAGAACAGCGTTTATTTGAAATGGTTATAAATGTCTTTCCTGCCACTTCTGATCAATTTAATGCATCCTTTATAAATAAAAGTATTTTTTATTAATATTAAGCTGAAAAAGACTTTTGACCAGTAGTGTAATTAGTATTGCTTACATGCTGTTAAATAATGAATGAATAAACATTTTTAGGATGCACTTTATGGTTTGATTCGACAAGACTGTAATTTGAGTGTCAATTTATTCATTTTTGACTTTTTAAAGTTGCATTGTGTTCAGTTTTATCCAAAGCGTCTTACGTTACATTAAAGTTATTATATGTTCTCATGCATTCCCTGTTAGTCCAGTGCATACAGTATAAACAGTACATCAGAGTCTCTGATTAATGAGGAGTTTCTCTGACATATAATAATGCATTAAAGCTCATCCGCGGTGATTTGTGGTTTAAGTCACAGTAAATCACGCTCATGAAGCTGCGTCGCCGTTAAAACGCTTCCAGTGATGCTGCGGAGCTCAAATAAGCCTGTAAAGTGATTGTGTTGAATGGAATAAGCTGTCTTCATTTCTTTGGGAAGCTGGTGTGCGGTTAATCCCGTCTGGATGCGGCGTTCCGGGCCGCTTGAGGAAAGAAAAGCCCTCCGAGAGTCAGATTTCATTAAAAACTCACTGAACATGGTCTCGCGTCGCAGTCGAGAGTCGCTTGATGTTCATTCAGAGCTTTAATTCACGTGTAATTGTGTCTTTGTTTTCAGCGGTGACTGTCGGTGGGCCGGCGCTTATTAGACTAATATTATTCATAATGAAATAAAACAGTTAATCCATGCATTCAAACCCAGTTTACTGTCTCATTATTGAATTCGTCCCATATATGAGTTATAAATGACTGTACTAGTGAAGATAAAACATGTTTTGTGTGAAGATCGTCTCATGTCAGTTTGTTTTTCTTCTGGCCTGAACATTTAAATCACTTCTATATTAACTGAGTCGTTTGTCACTTTAACAGATCTATTTCCGCTCGATTAAACATTCATTTTCTCCTCGTTATTTCTGACACGACGTCTGCTCGTCTGACTACTAACTAGTTTCCTGACCAGAGGACTAAACCATCACTAGAATAGAGTATAATCTAAAATACAATCATCAGTGTGTTTGCACAGTTTCTTCAGCGTCATAATCACTTGTTTGCACAACTACCCGCCTGACTGAACACGAATCATATTTCATCTAAATATTACATGATGATGATCACACAGCTTCATATTTTTCCATATCAAGAGCTCATAATTACATAGAAGTGGCTCGGTATGTGAATTCATTAAACATAAGTAGTTTAGAGGACTGTAATTGTTCTTTACAGGTGCAGTCAGTCATTAATACACGAAAACATGAACGATGAAATTACTGTCGTATTAGTGTTTCAGAAAGAGCTGTATTAATCTACATCAACCAGGTTGTATAAAAAATGTATGTAAATATTATATATTTAAAAAAACATACTTGTATATATATGACAACTGACAAGCCCTTTGATTCATTCAAACCCAATTATTTATTCAGAAATAAATCAAGAGTCATTGAATCATTCACTGAACTTAGCGTTTAAAATGCTGATTCATTAAAGAACGAATCAGGTGACTGGTTTAATGAGCGAGTCGTTGAATCATTCATTCAAATGATTCATTTAAAACTGACACTTTATTCAGGAATTAATAAAGCAATTGTTTTTATGATTGAGTGATTGTACAGTGAACTGATTAGAAGAGAATGAATCCAATGATTGTTTTTACGATTGAATCATTTGTTCAAACGATTCATTCAAACCTGATGATTTATTCAGAAACAAATCAAGTGACTGTTTTATGAGTGAATCATTCACTGAACTGATAAATGCAAAACGCTGATAAAGAATAAATCAAGTGACTGGATTTATGAGTGAATCATTGAATCATTCACTGAACTGTTTTGTTTAAAAAGCTGATTAATTTTTTTTCTTTCATTCATTCAAGCGATTCATTCAAAACTTTTTGGAAGGAGTTTGGTTGATGGAGCAAAATTAGACAAAGTAACTGGAAATATTGTGGCTAAAATGGAAGTTACTTGATATTAACTTCTTGTCTATTGAACTGTTATAAAAACCCAGTACGATAAACCCTGATGAATGAATGTTTCTACAGTCGTATCTGAAATACATGTGTTTATGTTTGTAACAGGGGTGTTCATACACTGATGCAACGCAATCATTAACTCATGTATTCATTATACATTACTACATTGTTCTACATGTTTGCATTTAAGCAGTAAGCCACTCAAGTCCGGTTTTGCAGTGATTTGACCAGGTTGAGGGCTGTTTTTGGGGATGAAGTGAAGTGCAGTGCCTTACACCCTGTTAACCGTGGTAAAATCACTGTAAAGCGTCTCAGTCTGTGCAGGGCATCATGGCTAGGACTATCATCAGGACTAGTGTTGATCTCCATCAGGAGCTCCTCAGATCTTTCCCAGCGTTGCATCAGATCTCTGCTGTATTCAGAGTCTGTGTTTGAGTCGACAGCACAGATGATGCTAGAGATCTGTGAGGCTTGACACATATATACATATATAATGCTTATATTTCAGATATTTTTATTAGTGCTGTCAAACAATTAATCACATGCAAAATAAGTTTTTGTTTACATAATATATGTGTGTGTACTGTGTATATTTATTATGTATAAATACACACAGATGCATGTATATATTTAAGAAAAAAATGTTACGTTTAAATGTAAAATATATTTATATATGATATAATTTATATGAATATAAAAATATTCACATAAATACATGCAAATATGTCCTAAGTATATGCTGTATGTGTGTATATTTATATATACATAATAAATATACACAGTGCACACACATATATTATGTAAACAAAAACTTTTATTTTGAATGTGAAGTTTTAGTCATTTTCTTAATGATTAATATTATTTTTCTGTGTAGTGTTTGTTGTTTTGGTTTTTAGATGTGACATACTATTATAATTTTTGTTAAAATTTAGAATTTTTATATTTTTCCTTTATATTTATATTGTTAGATATTTGTGCATTTTATATTTTTAAATTGATATTTATATTTAAAAGTTTGTCATTTTGTTGTGTTTTTGTCTTTATCATTTTTTAAAAATATTTCTTTGTAGTCTTCGTTGTAGTTTGTCTAAATGATATACTATTATAGTTTTTGTTTATATTTTGAATAAATTTTTTTTTTTAAATTTACATCTATATTTTTATATTTATTTTTTATATTTTATATTTTGTAATTTTTGTTGTGCATTTCTGTCATTTTTATAGTTTTTTTATATTTCTGTATAGTTTTTTTTTTTTTTTTTTTTTAGTTTATTTAGTTTTAGCTATATACCTAACAAAAATGGACCGTTATAAACTAGTTTCATTAAAAACGTAACGAAAATAAGAAATGTTTGGCTTGGAAACTAACTGAAGTTTTTAATATTTTACGTTATTTTAATTAATGAGATTTTTAAATGGTGTTTCTGACCGCAGTCTCTTGTCTTTGCATCTTCCAGAACGTTCCTCAGCTGCCGTGTGGAAAAGCGCTTTACAGCTACGAGGGCAAAGAACCGGGCGACCTGAAGTTCAGCAAAGGCGATATCATCATCCTGCGGCGGAAGGTGGACGAGAACTGGTTCCACGGCGAGCTGAACGGCAGCCACGGGTTCCTTCCAGCCAGTTACATCCAGTGCATCCGGCCGCTGTCCCAGACGCCGCCGCAGGGCAAAGCTCTCTACGACTTCGAGGTCAAAGACAAAGACCAGGACAAAGACTGCCTGACCTTCACCAAGGTACAGACACAGATTCTGTCTGCACATCAGACACTGGTCCAGGTTACAACTGAAGGTTTCTGGAGAAAAAAGCTTCTTTTGTTTACCAAGGCTAGTTTAAGTTTAAATAAATAAAACATATGTAGAAATAAAAAAGTAATAAAATATCAATAAAATTACTAAAACTTTAACTAAAATTAAGACAGAAAAAAAAATATATATATAATCTTATTTAAAATATTAACAAAATCTACATATGAAAAATATATAGAAAAATATAGCTTCTTGTCTAGCTTTCTAGATTTTTGTTTATGTAGTAATATGTTCATTATGTTTATGTAGCTTTGAATAAATGCATCTGCTAAACGCATAAATGTAAATGTTGTTATCATGAAATAGGATCCATAAGATTCAAGGGGTCATATACTTTGGTCCCCATTGACTTTTATTGTCTGGACAAAAAAAAACCATTCTTCCGAATCTCTTCTTGTGCGTCCCACAGAAGAAAGTGAGTCATACAGGTTTGAAGACACGAGGGAGAGTAACTAATGGCAGAATGCTGATTGTCTGTGATTCTTTGATTTTGTGCTCTGTATGTTCCTCACATCGTCTGCGAGCTGCACAGCTGCAGCGTTCAGGCGTCTGAAAGCATTACTGCACAAGCGGCCTCTGTCCACCAGACGCAGGATCCGGAAAGATGAGTCCTGCAAACACAGACAAGAAAGTCCTTTCATAGAGAAGGACAGGCGGATGAGAGACAGACGAGCAGCTGCATGCTAAAACACTCGTTAATAGACACTTGATTGAGTCTGGTTCGACTCTCGGCGAACTGAAGCTTGATGTGAATCGATTCAAATGAGTTCTTTGTTTAAGGACAGTTGCTTTGGCTTCGTTATGATCATTGTAAACCGAGGCACATTCATAAAGATACAGATATTAATGCCTTACTGAGTCACTGTCAGTCAGTTTGGTTTCTGAACTTCAACTGTTAGTGAGCTGAATCAAAATTGCTCAGGGTTATTCTAATATCATTGAAATACTATTATACATTTAAATTTTTTAATAAATTTTTATTTCTACATTTTCCATTTTCTTTTTCATTTTTTATTTTAGTAATTTTGTTTTTGTCATTTGTAGTATTTTTTATGTCTACATAGCTTATACATTTTTATTCCAGTTTTAGTTGTTTAGTACATTAGTTTACATTTGTTAAATTTAAAGAAATTCAAAGAAAAAAGTCTTTGAGAACTGTGAGATTTAAACTTGCGATTGCAAGTTATAAGAAATTTTGTAAGTTATCAGAGGTTACGCTTTGTAAAGCAGGTTGTAAACGCTGGTTCTGATGTGTTAACTTTAGTTAATCTGAGTCTAAGCAGAATATTCCCTGACAGTCTGAAATATGTTTTAATAACGGCAATTTAAAAAAAAAAGCAAAATTCTGACTTTTTTAGAAAATCAATTTTTTTATTTATTTTTTTTATTTTAAACCTGTTTCTAATTGACCTTTTATGTCCAAAATTTTGGAAAAAGTTGTGCTAGCTTAGCTACAAGTTTTTTTTGAGATCCAACCAAATCTATGACATTTTTAAATCTTGTTTTAGGAAGTTACACAGCACAGAATCAGCCCTCTTAAAAGTTTATAACGACATTTTAATGTCTACAGATGCTGGAAATGCTGTTGCTTTTGATTTGGTCGATCACAATGTGTTACTCTCTCGTTTAAAAAACTGTGTTGGTCTGAGAGGTACTGTTTTAAATTGGTTCCAGAGCCTTTTAATGAACTGAAAATGTTCTGTGCGTACAGGACAAAATACATCTTCCAGTGCTCCTTTGACTTGTGGTATCCCTCAGGGTTCGATTCTCGCCCCGACTCTATTTATGATTTACATGCTGCGGCTGGGTTCAACTTTTAAAAAATAAGGAATTTCCTTTCACTTATATACCGATGATGCACAGCTGTATCTTTCATTTAAACCTGGTGATAAAAATGCTTTAGCAAAGTCGTATGCATGCATTCAAGAACTTAAATGATGGCTTATGAATAATTTCTTCACACTTAATGAAGGTAAAACCAAAGTGATTTTGTTTGGACCTAGTGGTGCTCTGTCTTATTATGCTTATAACCTTGATCTCAGTTATCTTGCAGTGGATTACTCCATCTGTAAAGAACCTGGATGTTCTTTTTTTTTACTCCAGTCTAAAGTTTAACAAACAGATAAATAGTGTGGTCAAGTCATGTTTCTTTTATCTCTGCCGTCTGGCTAAACTTAAAACTCTCCTTTCAACACAGACATTTGAAAAAGTAATTCATGCATTTGTTAAATCTGAGTTAGACTATTGCAATTTGCTGTACTGTGGGATAAATCAGTCTTATATGGAGCGATTGCAATTGGTTTAAAATGCAGCAGCCAGGAATACAACATTTTAACATTGGTTTTTAAAGCACTTCATAATCTTGCACCAACCGATCTCACTGAAATGCTGCACCCACACAAATCAAATTGAGGAATTTGATCAGTTCCTAGGTCCAAACTGAAACACCATGGCGCTCGAGCTTTTGCAGTTGTTGGCCCAACACTTTGGAACAATCTCCCGGTTGCCATCCGAACAACTTCTTCATTATCTATCTTTAAAGCTAAGCTTAAATCTCACCTCAATTTGCAACGACTTAAGAAGTGTTTTTTGCTTTTATTTATTATTTTACGTTTTATGTTTTTGTCTTGTTGTTT
>CM071946.1:36920663-36928163 GCA_036784905.1 Acrossocheilus fasciatus | reverse complement strand
ACTGCAGATGGGTCATAATCAGCATAATGTGATGTTTGTGTTGATGATGCAGTGTATGACATTATTAAATCAGACAGACGGATGACGGTGGCAGTGAATCAGACTGAATAATCGCTTTATGTGTGTGTGTGTGTGTGTGTGTGTGCGCACCTGGTATTTATCACGTTATGGACAAGGATAGTAATACCAGTAATTTTTGACCTTTTGGGGACATTTTTGAGGTCCCCGTGAGGGAACAAGCTAATAAATCATACAGAATGACGTTTTTTTTTTTTTAATCTAAAAATGCCTGTAGTCTCGGTTTAGGTTTAGGTGTAGGGTTGGTGTAGGGTGATAGAAAATACAGTTTGTACAGTATAAAAACCATGACGGCTATGCAGAGTCCCCATAAAACATGGAAACACAACGTGTGTGTGTGTGTGTGTGTGTGTGTGTGTGTAGGTTTTTATATCCTGGCGGGGACTTAAACCTGAATACAGACAGACTCATGGGGACTCGTGTCACGGTGGGGAACTAAATTGAGGTCCACATGTGTACAGAAGCTTATGAATCATACATTAGTCTAACTGAGACTTGTTACAGCACTTGTTTATCGTTGCTCTTTTGTTGATTTTGATTGCTTCCATTGTCCTCATTTGTAAATCGCTTTGGATAAAATCGTCTGCTAAATGTAAAAATACAGTATATAGGCTACAGGTATATACAGGGGTTGGTTTAATTTGGGGTTTATATATGTATTAGGGCTGTCAGTTTAACGCGTTAATTCGTTTTTAAATTTGAATTAGATTAAAAATTTTTAACGCAGTTAACGCACTGGCCCCGCCCCCAGACCTGTATGTCATCTTATCTTACATTTTATACAGCTGACTGTTGACAAATACGATGCAGGGCAACTCCACAAATGCAGATATGCCATAAAATCCAAGATATCGGAGAAAAAATGCCCCTGTATTTTGTCTCATATTTATATCATATGATAAGCAATATCACACGGAGCAACACAGCGGTGTTTCGTTCGTGAATGAATCCACGGTTTGAACGAATCATGTGAACCAATGACTCAAAAAGACCATAGGTTCACGTGTTTGAACTGAGGCAATACAGCGATCTGCCACCGTGTCACGACACATTAAAGAGACACAAAATGGTAGCCTATTTATTGGTTAAATTTCTTTAAAAATTTAAAAGCTGAGTCCGGAGACCTTGTTTCATATCAGAAGTAACCTGCTCTGTCTTGTCTGTCAGTGTGTTGTCAGTCTCTTTGCTCTGCGATGTGTTTTTCACTGCGTGAGAACGTGTGTGTAGTGTGAGAGCGGCATCGCTTGTCGGGCATAGCAACAGTAACTAAGGAGGATGGGTCAATTAGGAAATCCTGCGAAGGCGGAGCGTCTCGTGCACTTCGGAGGGTCCTTTGTGCTGTCCGGAGTCTGCACACTTCACATTGGGACACAGCTATAGAGAGCCGTTCACTTCACTCCTGAACGAATCGACTCATGAAGACATGCACCGCCACCTGCTGCTAGATTTAATTTCATCTTTAGAGTCTCATTTCATTAAATAAATAAGTAAATAAACTTATGACTTTCTTCATAAATGTATGACTTTCTTCATTTGCACAACATAAAAGAAGGTATTTTGAAGACTGTTGGTAACAAAGCTGTTTTGGTCACTAGTGACTTTCATTACACAAACAAAAATACTGAGATGTTTCTCAAATTATCTTCTTTTATGTTCCATACTTTATGAAAAATTTTAATCGACTGACAGCCCTATATATATATACTGTATATATATTCTCACTCCAAGTGTGACTCAAAGGTCAGCAGCTCTGTGTAAGTATAAAGCAACCAAGTGGATGACTGTGTTTGTCCTCAGCTGAATGAAACGGCGAAGCAGCTGATGGAGATGGACAAACCGTCGGCGAGCGCGGAAGCCGTCAGCTGTAACGGGAACGGCGCGCACAGACACGCGGAGGGGAAGAAGAACGCCAAGAAGCGGCACTCGTTCACGGCGCTCAGCATGACGCAGCGCTCGGCGCAGGTGCTGGGAAACAACCGGCACTCGATGGAGATCAGCGCACCGGTGCTCATCAGCTCCTCGGACCCCCGCGCCGCCGCGCGCATCACAGACGGCCCACACCTGTCCTCCAGCGCACCTGCCACACAGGTACAGAGACGCTCACCTGTCCGCCTCGCATTCACACCGCAGTCTGTAGAAACACACAGGACAACTCACTTCAGTGACACGTTTCCCCAAATTCTCATGCATATGCAAAACAAACAAATACAGAAAGAAATACATATTTATATATGATACAGTATATAATACAAATTAATACAATTATTATTCATATCAATTATTATATCTATAGTGTAGTTGTGTATATATATATACACTCTTATCAGCCAATCAGATTAGACCAGAAAGAACTGTTGTGTGTGTATATGTATCTATATATACATACCTTGATTATTTGAAATAAATTTTTGCTGTATTTTTCTTCTTTTATGAAACAGTTTTAATCAGGCTGACTGATTCAAATCACATTTTCAGAGTAAATGTAGAGTTATGGAGCTATATATATATATATATATATATATATATATATATATATATATATATATATATATATATATATATTTGAATTTAGTAGGTATTTTAGCTGCAGACGGCCTCTTGACCTCTGACCTGGGCTCAGCTGGTTAGTCACAGTAAAAGCGTTGGGCTCCATTAGTGTTCTGAGGTCAAAGGTCAACACGAGAGCCCGTGAGGGTAAATCTCTGGAGTTTTGTCTGAGTGAAACAGACGGATCATGTAGAGTCCCAAGGTGCATTTCCAACTCCCATAATGCATTGTGTCAGCAGCTGCAGGAGCCCATTAGTGACGCCCTGAGAATCTCCATCACATCCTGATTCATTGTCTTCACAGGACTCTTCAATCACAGCAAACGCAGGAGCTTCGGTTCCGCCGCGCCTCACGTCAACCACCGGAGAGCTGCTCGCCGCCGCTAAAGTCCAGCTGCCTCTCAACATGTGAGTCGGGATGATTTAACGCAGCGCTCTTATTCCTGCTGCTCCACACACTCCAGTACTGAATTATCCCAGGTGAAAAAAGTGCAGTAAAATACACTTTATTTCAGTACACTTCCAGAATGTACTTAAAGTGCTCTATTTCCATGCTCTAGTTTTGTTCTTAATATACTAATAAAAAATATTCTATAGTACTTCTTAGTATAATCTTAAGAACATATAAGTTTACTCAACTCTGCTATTTTGAGACACCATGAATATGAACTAAAACGTGACCCTGGAGCACAAAAGCAGTCGTAAGTAGAACAGGTATATTTGTAGCAATAGCCAATATTGTGTGTGTGTGTGTGTGTGTGTGTGTGTGTGTGTGTGTGAATGTGTGAAGGGTCAGTGTCTGTATTTTGAGCTGCTCAGTTCATCAGCTGTTCCTGTGATTCATGCGGCTGTAATGAAATCACTCAGTGTTTTAATAACAGACTCTGGACTCGATGTAATAAAATGCTGCTGTCGGAGCTGATCAAGTCTCCAAACACACACTCACACACACTCACACACACACATGCACACACGCTCTCTATCGGGAACACGGTTCACTGGTGAGTCTCTCTCTTGGTTTCTGCAGATATCTGGCCATGTACGCTTACAAGCCGCAGAAGGCGGATGAGCTGGAGCTGAGGAAGGGTGAGATGTACCGCGTGATGGAGAAGTGTCAGGACGGCTGGTTCAAAGGCACATCACTGCGCTCCGGAGCATCTGGAGTTTTCCCAGGAAACTACGTCACGCCCGTCTCCAGGTGAGCGTTACTCAAACCATCCGGAGTTAATGCAGCGCCTCTATATTCTCATCAGTGAGGAGGTTTAATCTTCTCAGCTCTCATCATTAAAGATGATAAAAACACACATTTTATAGTTCAAGTCTATATCACACAGTTCTGACTTTACACCTCAGAATGCGAGTTAATGAGATTCTTTTCCTCAGAATTGTGGGTTTCTGAGACTTTTGAATTTGAATTTATTTATTAGAATTAACCTTTTGAGATGTACCATCTCATTTTCGAGGGGGTCCCACAATGTATCACAACCAGAACATTAAAATAATAGTAGCAAATATGAAACAAAACATAATACAAAATATACCGATCAGTGAATCCGATCACAACATGAGCCAAAAAAGTGGAAGCAGTGGAAACAACTTAAAATACGCTGTAATTTTTGCTCATAAAGGTAGGAGTAATACATCATTCGGAACTGTAAAGGGTCTACTTTTATTTGTGTGCATTCACAATATCAACAAAACGTTGTGCTTTTATAAAATAAATAGGAAAACAGAGGATGCGCTTGCCATCTCGTCTTGAACAGGAGCGCTTCACAATGATGAACCAAAACTCAATGAATTGAGTCACAAATATGATAAATATATCTATAGAAAGCTTTAAATTACTACTTTAAAACGAAATAATTCAAATCGAAAACAAAAACTCTTCCATTATGTAATCAGTAAAGATGCATTTCTCTCTGAAGGCGCATCCAATGAGGAGATGGCGAGTCATTTTTCATCACCGTCTAAAATATAAAAATAAGGAAAAGCCTAAAACAGGCCTGATTATATATTTTTCTGATATTTATGTTGCTCTGCTCTGATTTCCTTAAAATTTAAAGGATTTTCTGTTACACAATTTTGTCTGATACGTGAATTATTTATTAGTCTATTTTTAATCCATGCAGCAAATGCTTTAAAACCAGTTTTAAAAATTACTTTATTGCATTCCAGATGATTTTAAAGAACTTTTCACTATAGATTTTATGGGTAGCTTGAATGTAAAACATTGTCATGAATTCGTTGTATTCCCATTTGTAAAATAGGCTACAAATTAATAAAAAAAAAATATTAGTCTAACCCGATCTCATGAAAGTGCGTGTAGCATGATTTTCTGTTTCTATTTGACGTAATGTTTATAAGCAGAAAGTGACTTTGGCATGCGAAAGACTGACACATTCATTATTAATGGCATGGCTGGTTCAGTCGACAGAAATACGGGACACACAGCCTATAATTTACTGCTGAAATGTTTGCGGGGCAAATCTCAGGTCAGTCTGAGCGCTCACGGTACACACCGTGCGTCCAGCCACTGCCCCTATAACCCTAATAGATTTCCAGGGAGCATACTTGTCCACAACATCAACGAACTCTGTATAAAGAGAATCCCAAGCATATTGTATTTTAGGAATTAAATGAAATCTATCCCAATTAATAGAAATCAAATCATTAATAAATGAATTTAGATTCAGTTTTTTATATCACCTGATTTTAATTAATCTAGGAGGGGATTTAGGTATTTTAATTTTCCATACACAAAATATAATAGAGTGATCACTAAAGCAGCCTGCCCTTAAAAATCTGTTAGGATGTGAAACAAGTATCCAATCAAGAAGACACTGAGTTCAAGCAGTGACTCTAATAATATAATTTCATTTTTACCAAAAATAGAATTAATGGTAGATGACTCCACTTTTCTCCTCAGAGTTGTGAGTTTTTGAGACTTTTTTTCTCAGAATTGTGTTTTTAAAACTTTTTTTAATATCAGAAATGTCAGTTTATAAGACTATCATGATACCCCTGGTTTCACAGACAAGGCTTAAGCCTAGTCCCAGACTAAAATGTAATTCTGAGCTGTTTCAACTGCCTTGCCTTAAACGTCCTAATTGAACTATTGCCTAATCCTGGTTTAACGTAAGCCCTGTCTGTGAAACCAGGCCTTATGATATTAAATAATCTTTTATTGAGCAGAGGCTGTAAATGATGTGATCTTTGGGTTTGTTTTGACTCGCAGTAAAAGCAGAAGCAAATAAAACGACCCTAAATGAAAGCGCGACAGAAAGAATGCCTTTCCAGCGAGTTCCAGATCCCTATCTCTAGCTCAAGTCATAAATCAGGTCAGCGGCGCAGGTGCGTTTTAATGTGGAGAGTTGAGAAGCCGCCGCATTGATTAGGATGTATAGCTGATGCGTTACGGCCGCAGGCGTGTGATTAGCATGCTGCGTCTGTGCTCATAACCGCAGGAAAGAGTCTGGAGCGATGCGAGGCTCTGTCTGGGGTCACCGAGGGACCGTTCATTCATGAAATACTGCAATATGATGCAGTGTTTGAGGTGCGTTAATGTAGAACGTGTGACGACTTCAAACGCACCTCATTCAGTCAGAGTTTAGTCTGAATGATCGCTTTTAAATGTTTAGTCAGCAGACAGAGTGATTTTGGAATCATTCAGTATTAAACTACGAAAAGATCCCATTAAGAAGACAGAAGGAAAGTGTTTCTGCAGTATCTCACACACGTCTGATATGCCTGACGGTTTAGTCATTGACTCGGCAGGTGATTCTCAGGCGGTTACAGAAGTCTCAGATTAAACACTGGATCTGCTGCAGTTTATGAGCTTCGTCAGGTTTTGATAAGAGACTTTTACAAAAACAGTGAATGATCAAACTCGTGAGATCCGGCTTCATTTACTCATGATGGTCACTCACGACTGTTTCTAATAGGGATGTACGATAAAAAAACTTTAATTAATTTACTAATTAATTATTTATATAATAATAATCCATGATTACATATTATTTATAAAATGGCAGTAAATTATTCATAACTCACTCTTCTTTTTTTAAATTTCCGTTCCAAAAAATCCTCTATTATATTCATAATATAGAACAGTCATGTACATATGCAAATGATTTAGTTTTTTTTTAAAGTAATTTAAAAGTAATCAGAATACATTACCTGAATACCTAACTTAGATTACATTACTAGCTACAATTTATATATATATATATGTGTGTGTGTGTGTGTGTGTGTGTGTGTGTGTGTGTGTGTGTATACTGTATATATACATACACATACATGCACATGTTTGGCAGTAAATCAGTATATTATTATGATTTCTGAAGATCATGTGACAATGAAGACTGCAGTAATGATGCTGAAAATACAGCTGCGCATCACAGAAATAAATTACAGTTTAACACATATTCACATAGAAAACAGCTGTTTTAAATTGTAATAATATTTCACTATTTTCTTCTTTTTACTGTATTTTTAATTCATTTTGTCTAATTTTAAATAATTTTTAAATAAATTTTCTGTCCTTCCAGAAGACTGAAGCTTTCAGGGAGAATCCACTGCCTGTTAATGGCTGTAGTTTTTTAAATTAAACGTTCATCAAGTATATTTGAGTCTCCACGTGTTCATAAACATTCACAAAACCACAAGATAAACTCAGATGAGGGTTCTGAATCGTTAAACTCTTCATTATCCCGTATGGTTTGGGATGCAGGAATGAGCGACTCGAATCTTCTGTCTGCTGACGTTTAAAGCTTCATGACGTCATTTGATCGGATGCTTTGTGCTGCATTAATCATAATCAGACTGTAGTGAAGATACATAACTGAGACCACCGTTCACACACGAACACAAGCCGCTG